>QKWP01000873.1:44630-84191 GCA_003550325.1 Gigaspora rosea | reverse complement strand
CTGATATTTAGTTCACAAACAAGTTTATTTTATGAACAAATTTATTCCATATTAACAGGTTATTTACAAAGCGATTCTGGTTATTGTTATTGAGATTAGTTTAAAGCTAGGGTTTAAGTTAATGCAATTTAAAAATAATTTCTAAAGCATCTATATAGCGATTGTTATAATTTGTCAATTAAAAATTTTTTATTTTTATTAATAAATAATATATATTCTTGAATTTTAAGTTTTTTTTAAATATTTATTACTAGTCAGATCGTAAATTATATTTTTTTTTAAAAAAAAATCCAAAAATTAAAACCAAATATAATAAGTTATTTACGATACAGAATTAATTGGCTCCCATTGATATAAAAAAAATTAGCGTTAATAAAATTCTAATTTATATATCTGATATGGATAACGAATAATTTCATAATATGCGTGAGAATTTTCATATTATTTCCCGCATTATTTCTTGCATTTAGTATCTCATAGCGTCAGATAATAGTCCGATTAACCAATAATCACTTCGAATACACTACATTTCACTAAATCGACAAGCTAATTTTACAGCTGATTAATTTACCTACAAGTTCATTTCATACAGCGAATTTGGATAACTAATATTTCATAATTTCATAATAAGGTGGTCTTCAACACACAGATCGAATTTTAAAATTTCTTTCAGAAATTTTAAAATTCAATCTGTGACACTTTTAGGGCAACTTAACATTGACATAATAAGACCGATATAAGTGACGATACAACCACGAGGAGGGGACAGACCTGCAATATAAGGTATTAAATCTCTATTAATATATTGATTTTGAATATTACTGCTATTAAAATCACCATATCTACTACTCTAACATTCTCCTCTTCACCTATAACCACTTCGTCATCTACCATGTTGTTGAAAACACTGAGTCAAATCTTTCACAAATCTTTTGAACGTTATCTATTCTATTAAAAAGAATCCACTTGATTACATATTCATAAGCTGTGGGAAAGATTTTAGTGCGATTGTTAACATTCTTATTTCTGCTTGTTCAGCCTTGTGTTTTTAATAAAACAGATCACTTTCACACGAGTTGGTATAAAGAGTCGTGAGTAAAATACTAGAATTATAAATATAATTATATAATTGAATATCTAGTTAGTTTTGAAACTTACAGTTAAACGTGTAAATTACAGCTGCGCACTGGGTTTTTCACTATTATAAATACAGTGTGTATACTGTATATTTCTCGGATCTTTAAAAATCTGCGCATATGATTGGATATCAACTGCTTGACGCACCTATATTGTGTAACAATCAAATTTATGTGCGTCAAAAATTTTAGGGTGATCTACAAATCTGCGCATATGGTGCATCGGAATCATACTGGATCGGAATTGATCAATTTTACTAATAAATCATATCAATTCACTAAGTAAAATATGCCCAGCTTATAATTTTGCTATAGAACCTGCTAACAACTAGGGCTAAACACCAACCTAGATCCGTCGCATCCGACTCGGAAATTTGGAGATAGCCATGTAAAAATCTAGTAAATCGTTCGTTCCAATCTTGTGCACGTGACTTCGACATCCGTTTTCTAACTTATATTGATAAAGCTGTAATTATGAATTAAGAGTAGATTATTTCACCAATATTTCCGCCATTCAATGTCATGATTTTAAGTATAGAAGAAATAGCAAAAGAGCAAAGAAAGCAAACCCGAAAATTACTTACTAGAAGAACCAGACCAAGCCACCAAATTTTAACCACCTCCGAATAAGCTAAATGTTAGTAACTATTTTCGCGATTAGAGTTGCCTGTGTCAACATATAAATGCTGTATGTGGAATTTAAGTGGATTCAGAATTTTATATAAAATCCCCATTTTCAGGTCATATGTGCACTCGTACTCTAACCATAATTTAGCTAGAAGATTCCGAATCCACTTGAATTCCATTCCACTTACAATGTATACATGCATTACATGATTTTCAATTGTTAACGATAAATGTTTGATTACACGAATTAGCCCAGTGAAAACAGAAACGATACATTTTTCATGACTATAATGCTGTAGAATCGTCTTAATAATTGCTGTAACTATTTACGGCTTAAGTTTTGAAACATCACTAGGACGATTTTACTGCATCATTAACGATGACACGAGCTAACCCGATGAAACAAAAAGTAATACTACCTTGGTGCATTAAAAAAAATGCCAAGGAAATGATTTTTCTTAGTCCCAACTTTGATAACGATAATATTTAATTTAATTTTGTGATGTAACTGGTTTTAAGCAATTTTTTTTTATTTACAGTTAACGATTTACAGGCACACATACTGTATAACCTCGATAAAACGAACACAATAAACCAAATAAACCACTATAAGAAAAAAATTTTTATAACTAAAATTTCAAAATATCAATCCAAACACCCCAACTCCAGTCCAGGGCTTCGTTATATCGAGGTTAGACTGTATGTTAATCAACTTTCAACAATCTATTAACTAAACTATTTTAAACCCTATTCATTAAATCTCAATACACTAGTACAACCATAACTATATACCTAAAAAATCTGAGCCACAACTCCAGCTATATGCCGACAAAAAACCAAGGATGATAATTTCACTATCATAATGACCAAAAAACTTTCTTACGGAGACTAAGCGAGACTCAGCATGACCATCTACCAAACTGCCAAAATCATATCAGCGGCACTAACAACACATCACGCACCACTAACGATATCAACGACGAGTAAAAAAAACACAACGCCAAATCGAAAGCTCCAAATTCTAGTAGCAGCAATACCAGAACAGCAACACCAAAGGAGACAATGCCAATGACGAATTGCCTGCATACACCGCCATTAGTTCCAATAATATTTCTCTTGTAACGATGACGACACCAAAACTACGATGCTAGGAACGACAACATCGAGTATAACGATGCCAGAAACGGCGACACCAATAACGAAATTACCTACAGCCTAAAGAGAAGAATATTTTAGTAATAAATATAAAAAAAATGATAATCATTCTAATCACAGATTATATACCCGTGCACAGTAGCCCGGGTACACAATATTAATTAAAAAACAAAGCACTATAGTGCTATAGTACTAAAATGCTATAGCACTATAACAATATTCCCTTTTATTATAAGTTAAAAAATTTATGTATATCATACTATATATAGTAATTTATTTTACTTAATTAGTAATAAAATTTTATTTATATAATAAATATTAAAATTTTTTTGTTTTTAAATAAATTTAATAATTTTATATGAAAATAGAATAGTTATAAAAAATAATTATTATAAAATTATTAATATTATTTATACAATTTATAAAAATATAAAATTATAAAAATGTGTACAGCTTCGCAAAAAAACATAAATAAAGAAAAATTTTAAATTTTAAATTCTTTAAATTTTAATGATTTAATTCAAAAATAAATTATATATTTAAAAACTACATAATTAGATTTAATATTGTTTAAATTTTTATAATAGTTAATTTGTTTTTCAATATTTTTTAATATATTTAAGATAAATTTTAATTAATTTTTATATATAAATAATTTACAATATTTTTTAGATATAAAATTAAAAATATAATATTTTAAAAACTGTCTGATAAAAATAGCTAAATTTTTTTTACAAATTAATTATAATTACTATATTTATATATATTATTTTTAAAACCGTATCTTTAAAACTAATTAAGATATTGATTTATTGACAAGGCTTTTCAAACACCCAACGTATATTAAGAAATTATTTGCACTTTGAATTGGATTTTTTGAGGCTATAACTGTAAGGTTTTTCCTTTTTTTTTTATAAAAAATTTAATTTCTTTTTACTCTTGTTCGTATAAATTTTAAAATTAACCTACTATTAAGCTATGTGAAGATGGATTGGCTAACAATCAAGCCAGATTAACATGATTTCTCAAGCCAGTTATCCGGTTTGAATTGGATTTTTTGATGCTATGACTATAAGTTTTTTCTTTTTTTTTTTATAAAAAATTTAATTTCTTTTATTCTTGTTTTATAATTAATCTACAATTAAGCTATGTGAAGACGAATTGGCTAACAATTAAGCTGGATTAATATGATTTTCTTAAGCCAGTTATCCAGTTTGAAGTGATTTTGCTCCAAAACCATGGCTAAAGTTCCAAAGTTGTATCTGGCTTGATTGTCAGCTTATCTTATTTCTAGCAAACTAGTTGATAGTATGCAAATGGCTTCAAAATAAATAGAAGATTTTTAGCGAATTGGTTGATGGTGTGCGAATGACCTTAAATATATTATTCAATAAAGTTCAAAACTGCTTATAGATTTTTAGCAAAATAGCTAGATACAATAGTTTGTAGATAATTACTAAAATTAAATCAAATAGATGCATCAATAGTTTTTTATTGCTTAAACTGATTTATTTAATATATTTTAATTTATTTAAGGTTTTGCTATGTATTATAATTATATAAGCAAAAAAAAGTAAATTAAAATAAAAATAAAGTAAAAAAATGAATGCATAAATAATAAGTTTTTAATCTATAAGGGTAGAGACATTTATCACCTGATTTTTTAGAGGAGGAGAGGGACAGAGGGATTATCAGGTGCTATATAATATAGTTTTATTAGCCAATCAAAATTGCCCAAAATAACTATATAAAATTTTTAATAATAATAATTAAAAATATTAAAATTTTATTTTACAAGTTTACTAAAATGCACCTATGGTGTTGAACACCATGTTACACAAAACGATTAGAATAGCCAATCAAAATTTAAGATCAGGTGTAACATAAAATTTTGTTTTTTTTGTTTATTTTTTGAAAAAACCTTCATAACAAAATTTTGCTTATGAAACTGCCTTTGGGGCTCTAATAAAAAAAATTTCTTGCTAAATTTTGGTATAAACTATGCTCCTCTGCCCCATCCCAGGTCTTACCTTACCCTAAGGTAATAAAAATTTATTTTTTGTTTTATTTTTTTGTTTTTGTTACACAAATTTGCAAATCTAATTTATCTATGGTGTTCAACACCATAGGTGCATTTTATAATAATTGTTATTTTATATTAATCTCTGAAAATGATTTGCACCAAGTAAACTTGTTTAGCATCCAATAATACATCAAATTGGCATAATTATTTATATTAGATGCATAATTTTTGGTTTTTGATCAAAAAAGTCAAATTTAAGCATCTTTTCTCCAAATTTCAAGTAAAATAAAAATAACCCTGCCGATTTGATGTATTTTTAGGTGCTTAACAAGTTTACTTAGTGCATTAAGTTAGAATTAATTAGTAAAATTTTATGAATCATAAGATTTTATAGAATTTTATTAATAAAATTTTATAAAATCTTATAATACACAAATTTTTATTAATTAATTCTAACTTTATGCACTAAGTAAACATGTACAGCACCTAAAAATACATCAAATCGGCAGAGTTATTTTTATTTTACTTGAAATTTGGAGAATAGATGCATAATTTTGGATTTTTGATCAAAAAAGTCAAATTTAAGCATCTTTTCTCCAAATTTCAAGTAAAATAAAAAAAATTCTGCCGATTTGATGTATTTTTAGATGCTGAACAAGTTTACTTAGTGCATAAAGTTAGAATTAATTAGTAAAATTTTGTGAATCATAAGATTTTATAGAATTTTATTAATAAAATTCTATAAAATTTTATGATTCACAAAATTTTACTAATTAATTCTAACTTTATGCACTAAGTAAACTTGTTCAGCATTTAGTAATGCATTAAATCGGCGGAATCTTTTTTATTTTACTTGAAATTTGGAGAAAAGATGCTTAAATGTGACTTTTTTTGATCAAAAATCAAAAATTATGCATCTAATATCTAAAATTCAAGTAAAATAAAAATAATTATACTGATTTGATGTATTTTTGGATGCTATACAAGGTTACTTAGTGCATAAAGTTAGAATTATTTAATAAAAATTTGTGAATTATAAGATTTTATAGAATTTTATTAATAAAATTTTATAAAATCTTATGATTAACAAAATTTTACTAATTAATTTTAACTTCATGCATTAAGTAAACTTGTTCAGCGCCAAAATATACATATAAAACATATTCAAACTAAGACCAGCCTGCAGACTTTGGACCAAATCTGGTCCAAACTCAGACTTGACTAAAGTTTGGTTTAGGTCCGATTTGTATATATTATTTGCATGAATTTGATTGGCTAGTTTGGTATCAGGTAGGGGGTACCCTCTTAAGAGGTGGAAATCACCTGATAAATGTCTCTACCCTAATGTTCTGAATTAAAATGCAATTGAGCTATTAGTATTCAAGGAAACTTTTTTGGAAATTGTATTCAATTTGCCTATATGAGTGCACAATTATCAAAATTATTTAGTTGGTATTTAAATAGTATTTAAATATTTAAAGATAAATATCTTTGAGCAAATTTGAAATGATTTAACAATGTATATTTGTTGAGAAATAGTTTTTAAAAAAGCGTAATAAAGTCAAGCATAATTTAAGTCACAATACTAGATTATCTAATAGTCAACCATTTTTGGTGCCAATACTTTATTAGAATATAGACCCATAGCTGAGCCAAAGATCGGCTTCAAGGTATTAGCCAAGCTATTTTTGAAGCTGATATCTTATTAGTAAACCTATAGCCGAGCTGATAATCGGCTCAGCTTAGCTGATCAGCTTGTAGCTCAGCTCTAGCCATTTGTATCACTATACATCAGATAAAATATGATTAACAATCCTATTTTATCCAATATAAACAAAATATTAGCAATTGGCTAGAAATACCTGTTAGTCTACTTGGATCAGCCCAACAGGTCACTTTGGTTGAATGGATCAAAACACAATTTAAATGTATTCTTTTTGTCCATTATCTGTAGGGTTCCAACATCCAATCTGGTTAACCGTCCAACCGATCAACCGAACCGAAAAAAACGTCAACCAGATCGCAATTTTGACAAACCAGTTTAAATATGCCAACCAGATTAATATAACACAAACGGGTTACCCGTTGAAAATTGGGTAATCCGATTTCTTTTATTATGTCAACCTGCAACGATATTTCTCATTACGGCGTGCTTGTCAAATTTAACTAATTTTTTGTCCTCAAATTTAAGTTTTGGGACAAAATTATTTTTACAAATGCGCCGTAATATATAGGTAATTGGGTATCCGGGTCACCTGATTAGCATTACTGATTACAATCGGGTGACCTGTTTTTAATCGGATAATCGGTTTTAGTTTTGGATAACCGGTTCCAATCGGTTTTCACCTAACGGGTCACGGTTGGAGATTTTCAATCCGGTTTGGAGCCCTAATTATCTGTTTTCAAATATAACCTTTCTATTTATTATTTACTTTTCAAATATACAGTAATTTTTTTTTTAAAAAAAAGGGCCTATATTAGCAATTTTTCAAATATAATCTTATAGATTGTTCAGGATTTTCACTTTTTATAGAATAGGTTTCTTGTACAAACACTTTAGATACAAAGTAAAGTAGAGTTTTATAGTTTTACAGTTTTACAGTTTTACAGTTTTACAGTTTTAAGTTTTATAGTTTTATAGTTTTACAGTTTTATAGTTTATTATTATTGTCTTTATATTATTATATTATTTTATTACTCGCTTGAAAGATATATAAACACTAGTTTTCTCCCTTCTTGCACATTAGACTCAGATTCCCCTGCTTCTCTCTTACACACTTAAAAATAGTTATATCTTTTGAATATTATTATCTAAATAAATAAAATAAATCTTTGCCAAATAAATATACTCTTGTCATTTGATAAATATATACTAAACAGCTCTAGTGAAGTAATATTCCACTTTCACACCACTTTATATCTTCTCTGACCCTTACAAGATCCCTGTTACTATATGCTATGTTGCAAGTACTATATTGAAGGCTATAGTTGCTTGTAACATTTTGGTGCCGCTAGCCGAAATCATGTAAAACAACTGGAGCACTAGAACCTCTCTTCCTTCAACTCTGCAAGGATATTTTTTTTTGGATTACCTCTTTCCTTGCTCCTCTTCTCTTTTAATTAAGTAATTGTTTTTGGTTTTCCTGTCAAATTGAAAGAGATTTATTCAGAAGAGCATACTTGAAGCCTCTTGCATTTGTTGCACTAGTATTTTTTTGTCGAATTGAAAAAGATTCGTTCAAAAGGGCATACTTGAAGTCTCTGCTTTTGTAGCACTCCTCTTTTGTTTTAGTATTTTTTTTGTTAGTTTTAGAATCAGATTAGAAACCCCTTACCTCTTAGTCTCTTTATGACTAGTGTAAATAGAGCCTACCAAATTCATCAGCAACAAATTGAAGTACACGACGCTAGCCATCTATCTGCTCTTGCTACTAACGTTCACCAACTTAGTCATCCAGATTTATCTTGAACTGTTTGCTATCTACCTTATAGCTATCATTGACATTTTCAACATTTTTGGAATCAGTACTAGGATATTTACTTTTCTGACCAATATTCACAAGTTACTATTGACACCTTTTTTATTTTAACTCATCCAAATAGCTATAATATTTGTAGAGCTGCTACTCGTGATATTGTTTTTAGCTGCCAATACCATAATCCTTATTTGGACCCTAAAGAAGTCATCGCTAATTTACTCTGACAATTCACTTGATATACTCTTGACTCTACTTTACCAGCAGATTTTCCAGCAAACATCTTTGATCACCAAATCGAAGGCCTTACTACCTCTACTCCTCCACTTGGCCGTATTATCGATATCCTTGATCACCTTTCACCTATAATTCAAACTAGTACTGACGATCTTGAGTTTAGTCTTATACCTATTTTTTGACCTATACATACCTTATAGCCATAAGATTTAGATAACCAAGCAGGACTCACCCGTTCTACTCACTCTACTACTCTAGCACTCTACAACGAAGATACTATTCAAATACCTTTTCCTCCTACACTTGCACTTCCAACCTCATCTTTTAGTAAGATTCTCTTAGACAATCCTCTTTCTAGCCAACATACTCTTTCTTCGAATTGAGTTGCTCGATTCATACAAAATCTCAATTCTGTTACATATTTTCAATGCACACCTTAACTTACAACTACTCCTCATTTACCCGTAGTTGCTGAAGTCTATTCTGAAACCAGTTTTTCATCTAATATTACTCTTTTACGCACTCCTCCTCAACAACGACAATATCAAGCCTTTACTCCTCAACTAGAAATTGTCCAGCCCCAGATAATTGGAGCTTATCCTAACCAAGAAATTGTTGAACAAGAAACTCGCAACAAAAAAAAGAAGAAAATTTAGAAGTAATAAATTTAGATGGGATTTTAAATGACCTAACAGATATACAAGAAGAAATAAATTATCAAAAAGGACCAGAAGAAGAAGAAGAAGTATACTCAGAACCTAAATCAGAAGAAGCTATAGAAAATGAAGACCAGAACCAGAATAAATATAGCAGACCAAGCTTTACAAGATACTGCACAAGCTATGACTGCTTTTGCTAATGCTTTTGGACATAGTGGTGAAAGTCTCTTATTAAAATTAATTTTTATTGAGGTGATGAAACTTAGGATCCTGTTACTTGGGTTGAAGAATTTGAACAAGCTGCCAAGGCTAACCATTGGAGCTCTGCTTGCCAATTGGAATTGGCTGCTGCTTATATAAAGGACAATACCTAGGAATGGTTTTCCAGTCTTGCCAATGCCCCAACACATTTCCATCACGAATAGCATGACCAGAATATTAATAGTAATAATGTCTATAGCTTTACTCACCTTTTTAAAGAAAAATTTAGTACCACCAAGCAAAAGGCTGCTTGGCAAAAACAACTCTTCAAAATCAAACAAGGCACAGACACTGTTAATACTTATGTTAGTCGCTTCAAGCAACTAAAAAGACATGTAGACCCTCTCAATCTCTTCTTAGCTGCAGTTATAATGCAATTCTTTATCCAAGGATTACAGCCTGAATATGCTATAAATGTTCAAGCTGCAGAATCTGTAATTTGGCTGCCGCTATTACTGAGGCACGTAAATGGGAAGCCAGATGAATGATGATCTCTAATTATAATACAAATAATAATATTTATCAAGCTATTGACCATATGACTGAGCAAATTGCTAAACTCAGTATTAATTTTGCTAAAAAACAAGCTGCTCCTCCTACTGCTACTCTGCCTATTATACTGACCAGAGTAAGGACTGACCCCAACCAAATACTGAAAATGCTACATACTATTATTGTGGTAAAAAAGGACATTTTATTCGAAATTGTCATGCTTATTACCAGGACAATAAAAGAAATTACCAAGAATACCAATACTATAGCAAAAGCAGTAATTACTCCTCTAGGAATAACTGATCTTATGATAGATCTAGATCCAGAAATAGAAGGCAATCCTGGAATAGAAATTATAATCACTTTGAATATGACTGATCCAGAAGTTAAAGTCAGTCTTGTGATAGATACAAAGATAACTGAAACCATTGTTCCTCTAATCAATCCGGATCTCGCAAATCTACATTCTATTCTCGCAATGTTTATACTCTTGATACTGCTAATGATTACACCTATGAACAAATTTGAAGTTTTTTTGGTCAATGAATCTATTAGTACTGCTCTATCTAACTACTTGATTGAAGAATCCAAAACTCCTTAAACCCAGACACCTACCTATACCACTCCTGTTAAATGCAATATTAAACTCAATGGAAAGCTTTACCATGCTGTAATTGATAGTGGTGCTGCTGTCAGTATAATCTCTAGCCAAGTTGTAAAGGAACTTGGATTAAAAATAGAAGCACCTTTCTTTAGTCTTATTGTCTGACCCTCTGTTCAACCCCTAGGCATAATTAAAAACTTACCTATTGAAATTGAAGAAACTACTATTCTTTTGGATGTAGAAGTAATGAATGCTACCTCTTATTCATTACTTTTAGGAAATAACTGGTTACAAAAAGTAGATGCCAGCTACAATTGAAAAATAAGGCCTATACTTTTAGGTGGAATAAAAAAAAAATTCATGTACCTATTACTATGAACATGATCAATCTTTACCTGCCCAACCTACTATCACTGATGAAAAGGAATTAGAAAAGTTTGAACAAGAATATTTCCGTCCAAAAGAAGCCTATATGGTAGAAATAGAACCTGATAATTGGACAACTGTTACCCCTAGATCCAGACCCAGCGCCTCTTTTGCTAAACAAAATGTGAATGCTGCTACTCTTACAACTACCTTTACACCGACTGTCCTAATAATGAATGTTGTAGCTGAAGCTGGAAATGGCTGAAGCTGGAAATTAGAGGTCTTGATTTAAAACTATAAGCCCTGCTAAAATCCTACTATACTCTTTTATTATAAACCCTAACCCTAAATTCTAATCTAACTATAAAAAAAAATTGTACAAAATGCATTCCAAAATTTTTTGTAAATTTCATATTAAAATATTTAAATTTCCAGCTTCAACCATTTCTAGCTTCAGCCACGACAATGAATGTTATCATTGTCGTCGCTATGGACACCTGGCTGCATATTGTCCTAAACAAGCCCCAAACGAAATGTTTGCAAAACCTGCTCTCAACCCGGACACCTGTATAAGGACTGTCCTGATAACTTATATTATCAATATAAACAGTATAGACATATCAGTGCTAATTGCTCCCAGATGACCAAGATTTTAGAGAACCAAAAATATCAATATGGTTGTTAACCTCAGAAAATAAATGCCAAATGCTTATCTAACCATTTACATTTAAGAATTAACCATTGCTGTAAATGCAAAGTACCCAATAGACCAGAAGATATCCAGCCCTTGGAACAAACTTTAGTTTGCAAAGAATGTTGAATTTACTTCTACTAAGACTAGATCCAGAAGACCCATGAAGCATAGAGTTTTTCACAAATGGTGAAAGCTAAGAAACTCTAACAGAATTTAAGCTCTATAGAAAACAAAGTATCAAATTCAAGATGATTAAACTCGATTCTATTCTAAAGGATACCTGATTCTGCAACCTAGAATGTTTGTATGTTTATAAAGCTGCCAAGGATGTAGAATGAAATCGCAACTACAACTTGTGGACTCGAGTACGTCATTATACTGAATCCACCAAAAATGCAGGACATGCATATAATCTTAACTAAAGTCAAATTTATTGACTTGCTCAAATACAAATTGGAGAGAGTGATTAAGACCTCGCTCATGCTCTGGAACCCCAAGTTACTGACCGATCAAGCCAGGACTATACCTATGATGAAGTCAATACGATCATGAGAGCCTACCAAGTTCAATTAAATGAAACTGAAGAAGAAACTCTACAAAGAATTTTGGCTGAATCCTTTGATACCAGTTATCCAGACTTTGACCAAAGGAAAGCCATAGAAAACTTACAAAGAAATTTCCAAGAAACTGTTGGACTTTGTAAGGAATGTATTATGGTCAAAAAGAATACTGAGTTAGAACAATTTGACTTCTATTGTAAGGAATGTTATGAAGTACTTCACCCTTCTTTAGATCCTGAAATTCTGTCCCCTCCAATCTTTCTGATACCAGAATCACCTGTTGTTGCATTCATCAAACTGCGTTGACAACTCTTAAAGCAACAGACCTAATCTCTTTTCTCCAGGAACAAATAAAACAACAGGCCCAAATTATTGCTTTGTTACAGGAACAAGCTAAAACTTCTGTACACAGGACCCGACCATAATGGAACTACAAGCTCGAGTTAATTGTTTTGAAATCTTTCTTATCGACTATGGGATTTGTATAATGAATCTTCTTCCTCTGCTACTTTTGTATCCAATCTTAATAATGGTGATGCTCAAAATTTTTGAGTCATTCTGAGCAAGATCAAAGACTACTCAAAGATACAAACAGTTCTAACCCAGAATTATTCGAGAAATTTACGCTATGACTCAGGAAATAAAACCAAAAATAGGACTCTTAAGGGGAGTAACAAAAATCAGGTGATTTTTTAGGGGGGAGGGGGGTAAAAAAAAGTTGAAATTATATATAAGAACCTGACTATTTATATATTGAGGAAGAGGGAGGGGGGTAGGCCTCTGATAAAAAATAATCAGGTGATTAATGACACTGCCCTAACTACTCACCAAGAAGTCCAATTTCAACAACTGCTTCTTGAATTTGCTGATCTCTTTGCAAAAGATA
Source organism: Gigaspora rosea (assembly GCA_003550325.1). Classification (NCBI taxonomy): domain Eukaryota; kingdom Fungi; phylum Glomeromycota; class Glomeromycetes; order Diversisporales; family Gigasporaceae; genus Gigaspora; species Gigaspora rosea. Next base: position 71,015 of record QKWP01000873.1, on the reverse strand, counting down.
TAACCCAACTAGATAGAACTGCCTAGTAACCCATAGAATCTTTATTGACAATGTACCTCCTGTTAGCTCTCGCCCTTATATAGTGCCTTTTACTAAACAAACCTTCATTAATAAAGAGGTACAATAAATGTTGAATAACAAGTTAATAAAAGAGTCCTCTAGCCCTTGGGCCTCTTCTGTTGTATTAGTGACAAAAAAAAATAGAAGGAAAAGATTTTTGTGTAGATTATAGAAAACTGTAAAACTGTAAAACTTTGCTTTACTCTGTATCTAAAGTGTTTATACAAGAAACCTATTCTATAACAACTTGTATATTATTATATTAAATTTTTTTGATTTTTTTTAATTTTTTTTATTTGTATTAACTAATACTTTATCTCTTGTATATTGTTATACTGCTTTTTTTTTGTATTTACTAATGCTTCTTGTTCAGGTGTTATTTCATTGTTAGAGTCTTCATTGTTATTGGATTTATTTGTATTATTGTGTTGGATTTAGTAATGCAAGTTTGTTGTTTTCAAATCATTATGTTATATATATATTTTTTTCATACTACTATAAGTTTTCATATAGATTGTACTATTTGTTAGTATTTATTTCTGTTAAAGTTCTTGTAATTGTTTAATCTAGTTTTGGTATGTGAATTTTTTGAATTTTTATATTAATAAAAATTTGTAGTTGTACAGCTTCATAATTCATTATACTTTTATTATATTTTTTAGTTAATATATAGTGGTACATTTTGATTATATTTTTAATTAAACATATGATTTGCTAATTATTATAATTTCATTATTGTACTTTTTTTTTTTTAATTTTAATAATTAAGCATATGATTATAATAGTGCATTGGTTTAAAACCTAAGCACTTTAGATCACAACCCATGCATATCAAATGGCCAATTGACAGATAACATGTATTATCTAAAAATTAGTATTTGATATGCATTGGATTAGTTCTAATGCAAGAATAAATCTAAGGCACAATATATATACATAAGGTAGAAAGGGGTAATTTGACGAAGTTAAATTAACTAATATAAAAACTTATTTATTTTAATATTAATAACAAATATTTTATTTTTTGTATTAAACTTTATATATGATTTAGAATTATTTTATATAAAATTAGTAATATAATATCTTTTTTTAAAGTAGCATTAAATAGAATTATACATCGCATCAAAAAGGTTAAATTTAGAAAGGTATGGGTAATTTGACGAATTGATGATATCTCATGTGATCCAGCGATTAGAATCGAATGATTTTTATACCATTCGATTCATCTCGATGATACAAATCAAATGGTTTAAAAATCATCTGATTCTGATCACTGAGTCACAATATATCGTCGATGATATGCTATACAAAAAAGATTCTTGAGGAGAATTTTGACGAAGTGTAAACCTGGCAAATAATCGATAATATCTTGTAATCCAGTAATCAGAATCAGGTGATTCTTGTACCATTCGATTCGCCTCAACGAGAAGAGTCGAATGGCATAAAAATTATTCGATTCTAATTATTAGATTACATGACATCCAAATTCGTCAAATTACCCCTATTTACCTTATATCTATTGTTTACCAAAAACAATTACATATTCAATTGTTACAAGTATAGCTAAAAAAACAACTAGAAATTTTAAAAATAAATTATTATTTCTATACTAATCTATTTTTAAAATTATAGACTTTTCAATATTATATAACTATTAAATCTATGCAATTATATTTGTATATATAAGTGATCCTTAAAGGTTAATAAAGTATTTATTTAGCCAAAAGCAAATATTGGCAACATTGTTTTAAATATAAAAGTTTAGTTAGAAATTACTATATCTTATTATAAATAAGCATTTTTTTTAAAATATTTTAAATTTAAATATCTTTACAAATATCTAATCAAATTTAATAAAATTTTTTTTATTTCAATTTTATAAATTTATAAAATTGAAATAAAAGGAATTTTATTATATTTGATTAGTTAATTGTTAAGATATTTAAGTTTAAAATTTTAAAAAAAGTGATGCATAATAGATTATGGTAGCTATAATTAGGGAAGTGCATTAAATTATGTGATTAGGGTTTATATAGGTCCTGACTCCCTCCCCCTAGTAATAGAACTATTGACCAATCAAATTTTATAATATTTAAAAAAAAACTCAAAAACTTCTTTGATCTGAAAATAAGCTACCCCACAATTAACAAAAGTCAATACATAGTAAAGCATATCGGCGGATCGATGTAACATGTTGGCTCGACCAATCATGATCGAGGATTATCAAAAAAATTTTACGCGAAAATTTATTACAAAGCGAATTTCACAAAAACGGCCTTTTTAACTAGCTTTGTATTTATAATTAAGTACGTAGAAAATTACGAAATTTATATATTTAATTATAAGCCAAAAGTATATTAAAAAGGCCATTTTTTGAAAATTAGCTTCCGAATTTACTCTTGATAGTTACCAACCCATTTCTCAATGCCCAACCCATCCTAAAACACCCGAATATTTCAACAAACGATAAAAGTACTTCTTTCTACAGCTTAGCATAGCTTTTTTATTAAGTTTTATTAGTTTTTTAACTTGTCTAGGCGTTAAAAAGGCTCTTTTGTTAGTTGTAACAAGTACTTCGTTTGTTAGTTTTTCACCGTTATTTAGGAGCAAATTTTTATGTAACAGTTTATCGAAAAAAGACCCAATTACGCTGATCCACTGATATGGTCTAAATTTTACTAAATAAATCGATTAAAATTGCTTAAGTAAACTTATATAGCAGGTCAAAATATACTTATTACAAAATTTTCATAAGTATTGGAGAATTTTTTATTAAATTGATTTTTGATTTTTATATTCAATGAAAAAATTAAAATTTTTTAAAAAAATATATTTGCCCCACAATTGACAAAAGTTGCTACATAGTAAAGTCTAAATTTTGCTAAGTTAATTGATTAAAATCTCTTAAGTAAACTTATTCAGCAGGTCAAAATACACTTACTACAAATTTTCATATATATTAAAGAATTTTTATTAATTAACTTTTGATTTTTACTTTTAACAGAAAAATTAAAATTTTTTAAAAAAATATATTTAATGAATATAAAAATTAAAAGTTAAATAACAAACAATTTTTTAATTTTAATAAACATTTTAGAGTATGTGTATTTTGATTTTTCAAATATGTTTAGGGCTATCATTAATCACTTGATTATTTTTTATCAGAGGCCTGCCCCCTCCCTCTTTTTTAATATATATATAGTCAGGATCTTATATATAATTTCAACTTTTTTTATCTCCTCCTTCTTCTAAAAAATCACCTGATTTTTGTTACTCCCATTACTTAATTGATAATTATCGATTGACTTAGTAAAATTTAGACTTTACTATATAGCAACTATTTGTGATTAACTAGAAATCGATTTTACTTCAATATTATTGGCTATTTTAAATATATATATAGGACATGATAGATAGAGGACTCCTCAGAAAATTATATGATTTACTACACTTCCCTTATTTAAAAGATTGTAAATATACATATTGTATATATATAACTAATTATTTTTATTTATGTTTTATTGATTACTAATTTAATATTTTTTAAGAGTAAAATATATTATAGGCATATATTGTAAGTATAAATAGGATTTAAATAGATTTAGTATACCAAATACTCCTAAGGTTTGTATTTAACTATAGAACAAATATCTTATTTACTTAATCTACAATATTAACTAATATGCTAGCTAGGTTGCGGGATGGGCCGGGCCAGGCCAGGCCTGCTTCGACCCGAAACTCGGCCCGAAAATTATTTGTAAGCCCGAGCCCGGCCCGTGAAAAAAAAAAGCCTGTGAAATAAACCGGGTCAGGCCCTACTTAAAATTATATCCAACCCGGCCCGGCCCGCAGATTTATATGCATTACTAAAATTTTTTACTTACATAATTCCTGGAATAAGTAGCTGTGCAATGCAGTTGCGCGAAACCAGGAACAGGGAAGTAGAAATTGGATTAATTACTTTAAAAACTTCATAAATTTTTGTTTGACCTGTTGATCTGGATCATAACTTGAGTCAATATCTGACCCATTTAGAACAGTATTTTTTAATCTGATTAGATCTTTACATATAAAATTATATTATAAAGTAAAGGTAACTAGAATCTTTTTATTTAAAACTATTTTATTATACTAGATTTAAATAATTTTTATTGATAACTGTTTAATTTGAATAGGTACAAGCTCTTTAATAGTAGAGGATTTATGTTTAATATTTAAACTTAGTTAGTTCTTCAATGTGTTTAGGTTTGCCAATTATAAATTAGAGTTTTGGCTTGTATCTTATAGATTCATTTATGTGTTTGAGTTTATTAGTAACAAGTTTCACATTTATCCCACTCTATATGTATCTATCTATTTTTTAAAGCATATATAATAAATTCTTTTATTAATTTGCAAGCTTTTTTATGTAAAGCTTTTTTATTTTTTAGTAGTATTAAAACAATAATTTTTTTAAAAAAATATGTAATTTGACTAGTTAATTATCATAGGTAATCAAAAGTAGATCTACAAAATTTAACCAATTATTCATAGACAGAACAGACTTTCATTTGATTGGCTAATATAAATCAATTCGGATGACTTATTTATACACTTTAAAGTAGTGTTGTTACTAGCAGTCATAGGACATGTCCTTAAAAAATGGCCCAAATGTTGTCTATAATAGAAATTATAATAAAAATATATGAATTTACTATAGACATGGATTAGAAGATTCTCTTTGACCTTACTTATTAACTTAAAATTAAATTTTTTGGGAATATAATACAAGGGAAGGAGAAAAAATTGAACTTAAAAATCGAATTAAAATTTTGCCAATTTTGCACAAAACGAAAATGTAACTTTGCCAAACAACTTTCTTAAGGGCCCAAAGTAGGTTACCTAATCAAAAAAAACGTTTTATATTTAAAACTCAAAAATTTTAACTTTAGTACATAGGTAACCCATTTTTTTTACAAGGTAACCTACTTTAGTCGACTAAGTAAAGTTGTTTAGGGCATGATTTTACATATACTCATTATCTTAAAATTAGAAAATATTTGTTTTTGGCAAAGTTACATTTTCGTTTTGTGCAAAATTGGCAAAATTTTAATTCGATTTTTAAGCTCAATTTTTTCTCCTTCCCTTGTTCTATATTCCCAAAAAATTTAATTTTAAGTTAATAAGTAAGATCAAAGAGAATCTTCTAATCCATGTCTATAGTAAATTCATATGTTTTTATTATAATTTTTATTATAGATAGCAATTGAAAGGACATGTCCTATGACTGCTAGTCTTAAGTCCAATAAAAAATTATTAGCTCTAGTCCTCATGTCCAATTGGACATATGGCTAATTGACAAGTGGCTAATTAACCTTAGTTGTTGTCCATATGTCCAATTGACCAATTAGCCATATGTCCAATTGGACATAAAGGCTAGGGCTATTGGACATATATATAAATATCTTTATAATTAATAATACTGTATATATATATATTTGCAATAAAAATAATTTGCACAGACTATTTAAAATATATAATTTTTATATAAACTTGTGAAAATAAGCTTTTAAAAAAAACAATCTATTTTTAAGATTATATAATCAACTATTAGAACTGCTAAAAGTCTTAAATCAAAAACATTTGGCTTCTAAAAAAGAAATATTAATATCAAATTGTTATTATATATATAGTCAACTCTTTCTAATCCAAACACTATTAAATTCTTTCTAAACTAAACAAAATCTTCTAAAACATTTGTAAATTTATTATAGAGTTCAGATTAGCTAATAATAACTCTTTGAGAACCAAATCTAAAAAATTTTTTACATATATAAATCCTTAAAGACCATTTTTGATAAAATAGAGAAAGTTGACTGTATACTGTATATATCCTATTAACAAAATATAAATAATTATATAGTAAAATTGTTTAATGTTATTTATAGAGCAATCTTTGTTTCTTGTAGTTATATAGTTTAGTTATATACAGTCAACTCTTTCTAATCCGAATTGCTGGGACTGCTTTTTTTTACTATATAAAAATTTAGAAAAATTCAGTTTTCAAAAAGTTATATATAGCTTATCTGAACTTTATAATAAAATTTACAAATGTTCTAGAAGATTTTGTTCAGTTTAGAGAGAGTTTAATAGTGTTCAGTTTAGAGAGGTTCAGATTAGAGAGAAGCGACTGTACCTCTATAGAATTAATTAGATAGAACATAAAAATAGAATAGAAAATAATTAATTTAATTAATAAATGTATATAATATTAGTTATTGTACATAAAAAATAAATAATTTTGGGTGTGGCAACTTAGGGAAGTTGATAAGTTGTCACCCCCCAAGTGGCAGGTCTAGAGTTCAAATCCCACTGGCGACGCTTTTGAAAAATAGACCTGTGTTCTGGTAACTGTGTCTTGTCAATCGGTTGGGTACACTACCTGTAGTCCTTGGTTACCATCTTGAATAGGAGCTTTTGGGCGAAATTGTGTCTTGTTACACAAGGAACCGAAGAAACAGAAACCCATTTGGCAAGTTCCGAGTGAAGAGGTAGCTAGACTTTTGACAGTACCGGGGAAAAGGTGACTGACCGGAAAACTAGACGGGCAAGAGCCCCTATGGCAAAGGGGGCCCACCAACCTGGCCGCCGGAGTCGTACCGGAGGAAAAGGTCATGTGTTATAGAAGCATGAACCAAGGAAAGAAAGACCTTAGGCACCTAAAGCCTGGCAGACCGATCCTTCCGGGCCAACTGGATTGGTAGTCTGAGATAACTAGGGAAAAGGATCCAAAGAGTGACTGACCAGGTACTGGGGTCTAGTGAACTCCACAAGGGCAGTAGTAGGTAATGGTAGCGGTTGCAGGGTAACCCCCCTGACTGCAAGTTGTTTGTCTCAGTGAATGCGTAAGTTACCGAAAGTGTAGATGAATACCTGTGGGGGACAGGTATCACTCTACCAGGTTTACCACAGGGGCAAATGCCCTCCAATAGGTGTTTGGCTAAAGCCTCAGGGTACTTTTAATAGTGAATTATTTGAAAGGGTATATTGGAAGGTACATTGAATATGGGTAGAAGCCAGAGAGTTTAAATAGGCAATCCCCTAGTTGGGTTGCAGGTATGGCATCTAGTATAGAACCTTCGGGCGGACTACTTAAATTAGACAACCAAAAGTTGTACGTGTGGCTAGTTGTACTCTCAGTATACAAATAATATATGTGGTACAGTTATATTGACTGGGCAAACCCGTTTGGACCAATAAAGTGCTAGGGTACCTAAGTGGTCACCTTAATATTAAAAAAAAAAATAAATATATAAATAATTTTGATAAGTTAAAAGAAGTTTATATTATATAACTTGATAATTATAAAATAATTAATTTGTAGTCAATTTTGTATATATAAAAATAGAAAATAAAAGTTAATTATTCTTTTTTTACTCAAAATATATATATTAGTAGAAGTTGAAAGTAATATTTTTATGTATAAATATTTGTCTTTGGCTTATAGCACATATACCAGAAACAAAGTAATATGTAATATTATAAAGTATATACTAGAAACAAAATAATATATAATGTGGCAAATTAAAATTAAAAAGAAATTAAACTTTTTTGGGGTGCATTTTTTAGGGTTAGGGTTTATTTTAAAGTAAAGTTATATTAAATAAGTATTTGTGAGTTTTAGAAGATCAGCAATTTAATTGATGATCTGCTAGTCAACTGATGCATGATCATAGTGTAACATAATGCAAATTACTAAGTAAATCACTTATAGACGCAATGCCACGATCACCCAAGGAAAAATATTTTTCTTACTAAGTTAGTGAGCCATGTCGACTAATTGAAAGTTGTAGAGCTTGTCAAGACGCATCTAACGGTGTTAGATCATCAAAATCGGTCCAGTAGATGCGGAGATATCGTCGAAAAACGATTGGGCGACTATATAAAATTCTACGTAAACAAACATTTGTTTACATAAAATTTTATATAGTCGCCCAATCGTTTTTTGAAGATAACTCAGCATCTACTAGACCAATTTTGATGATCTCACCATCTTTAGATTCGTCATAATGAGCTCTACAACTTTCAATTAATCGGCATAATTCATTAGCTTAATAAAAAAAATATTTTTTATTGGGTGATCATGGCATTTCTACCTATAATATAGATTATTATAGCAGAAATGCTATGATTACCCAAGGAAAAATATTTTTTCCTAAGTTAATGAATCATGCTGATTAATTAAAAATTGTAGAGCTCATTATGACGAATCTAATGGTGGTGAGATCATCAAAATTGGCCCAGTAGATGCTGAGTTATCTTCAAAAAACGATTGGGCGACTATGTAAAATTTTATGTAAACAAATGTTTGTTTACATGGAATTTTATATAGTCGCCCAATCGTTTTCGGTGATATCTCCGCATCTACTAGGCCGATTTTGATTATCTAACCACCATTAGATGCGTCTCAACGAGCTCTACAACTTTCAATTAGTCGATATGACTCACTAACTTAGTAAGAAAAATTTTTTCTTGGGTGATCGTGGCATTTCGTCTATAAGTGATTTATATAGTAATTTGCATCATGTTACACTATGATCATGCATCAGTTGACTGGCGGATCATCAATTAAGTAGAAAATATAGATTTTATTTTAAATTATGATCTGTGACATATAATATTTCAAGGTATACAATGCATTAAATATAATGAAACTTGAAATTCTGCATTTAAACTTTATATTATATAGCTACAATAATAATAAAATTTTAAAGCAATGTTGTATTTAAATAAGCTATATCTAATATATATTAATAGTTTTAAAAACTCTTCAATTAAGTATCTTTAGAAGCTTTTTTATTTAATTAACTAAATGTTATCAAATAATATACTTTTATTATATTAATTTAAAAGTACATAAATTAATAGGTTAAAGCTCAATTTTTAATTGATAAAAAAAAGTTTTAATAGGTTTTTATTGTGATAAAAAAAAGGTTGAACTCTTTTTTTTTGTTATAGACTTGTCTGCTTGATTCAAATTTTATTATCATATCAGAATTTATATAATAAATTATTAGCAAGAATTGCTTTAATTAGTTATAGTATTTATATATTTTTAATATCCTTTTTAGTATTATATTATTAGAGTTAGCATTTTTTACCTAAGGCCAATTGGACTTATAAAGTCCAATCCAAATTTATTAGTCCTTTTAGCCTTAAGTCCAATTAGCCCTGTCCAATTGGACGTGTCCAATTGGACATGTTCAATAACAACACTGCTTTAAAGTACTTTATTAGAAATGTAATGTTTCACTAACAAAATTCCCTGTAAAAATCATCTTTAGCTTCAAACAAACACTAATATTAACTTTACAAAATAATATCTAAATTTGACAGACTTTGCTTAGAAAACAAAGTATACTTCTTGTTTATTGGGCAATACGAAGTTAACTTATAAAAATACTATAGATGGTCAACCAACTAAAAAAAGGTAACTAAAATATATTTGTTAATGGCTCAACCAAGTTAATCTAAATACACCACTACCAGCTACTAAATGTTTAGTTTGGTATTGTAGGTATATAATGAAAGAATCAGGTTTATGTTGTTTATGTTTGAGTTTGTTTGGTTCTTGTAATGTTCTTGGGTCTATTGATCGTAGGCAATAGATTTGAGTTTATTACAGTATTAATAATAAGACGTATAGTGTACTTAGTTTGGATGGCAAATATTACCTCCGTATAATATGGTTTTTTTTAGTCATATAAATAATGTTTTTGTTCATTTTTGCATATTCTATGTAATATTGCAAAACATCGAATATTAAAATAATGTAATTTGGTTAATTATCACAGGTAATCACGGGTAGATCTACAAAAATTAACTAATCAGACGAATGTCTTTCTATGAACCTATCATACGAATATAAGTTGCATTTTGTCTAATCAAGCTTATCAATAAATTAAAAAAATTTTTCCTGGTCACCCAAATAAAAATCCATAGATCATCTCTACGTTTCGGACAATTAGTGTTAAATTACTTATTATTAGGGTTTTCGCAAAGATAGATCATTTAGTTTACTTTCATTTCACAAAATATCAATAAAAGAATATCTCTATTTAAGAGGTCTTTTAACATTAAGCAGTTTAAAATGATTTATGAACGCGGCATATTTTTTAGATATTTAATGTTTTATATCAAATGAAGTAAAAAATACAGTGCAATATTCTAGAGTATATAGTAAAGTAGTACAGTACGGAAATACAATAAAGACAGACATATAGAAATCATAATGGCACGTACGGTTTGTAAAAAAAAAAATTAGTCAAACCCAAGTTACTTTCCTTACAAGTAGTGATGCAAACGGCTCGGTTCGGCTCAGCTCGCGGCTTGCATTGACCAAGCCGAGCTGATCTTCGGCTCCAAAGGCTAGAGCCAAGCCGTTTGTAAGCCGATTAACCTCGAGCCGAGCCGAGCCGCTACTCTACAAAGAAAATATCCAATCAGACATGAACACGAATTCTAATGTGCTATTTCGTGTAAAAAGTTTAAAGTCATAAACTTTTGGTAATCTACCTTCAACTAATACTCGTCGCCGATCATAATGAAATTGAAATATGGGTCTCTATTTAACCCTCTAAAACCCACTTATACTTGTTTAATATAAACTCTACTCTAAAACTAACCTCTAACCATAACCTCTAAAAAATGCGCTTCAAAAATTTTTATTTTTCGGTGGTTTGTCAATTTTTTTATACTATACATATTTCATTTTTAATCCGTCACAATACTTATTATAACTCAAACTAACTCTAACTTGAAATCGGCTAAACTTAAATCAATAGAACTATGATAAAATTCAAATACTGAGATAAGTTTATTTTTAAATCTATCAAAAAAAAAGGTTTTTTTTTTACATTTTTTACTAATGAAGGTACCTTTTTTTTTTTGTTAAACACACGACAGGTCGGACAAGAAATTAGAATTTTAACAAATTTATTTTTACATATGTATGTATAATTTTTAACTATCCTCTACGAAACTTAATATTGTGCTCCAACCAAGAGTTAATACACATAAGAGCTTGTATACTCTTCTCAGATAGACGTGTACGTTTAGCCCGAACTGTATCACCAGCTTTGGAGAAAACTTGTTTGGAGGGTACTGAAGTAGACTGGATGGCTAAATAATCTTTAGCTATTTGAGATAGATTAGTAAAACGTGTACGATTAAGTTTCCACCAGTTCAAAGGATCAATGTTCATAGGTAAAACGGCCTCAGATAAGTACTGGCTAAATTCATCCGTCCTATTACCGAGTTCATTTTTTTTCGTTTTTTCTGAGCAATTTGTTCTGTATATGTTAAATTCAATGTTTCTAAATTAGTAGACGAATTATTTAAAGTAAGTGCAGAATATTGTGTTCTAAAGATATTATTAAAAATAGCAATATTTGCTTCAGTATTCATATCATCGGGCATTAGCTCTAGTTTAATTCGGGGATCGAGGATAGCCGCCATAAAGGCTGTCTTATCATAGATCTCATTTGAATACTTTTGAATTTTATCTGACATTTGGGTTGCAGCTGTTTTTAGAAATTCCGGACTTGTTGAATTCTGAATATGAGATGAAATAGTATCAACAATGCTATCAATTAGTAGAATTGAAATGCCTAGAGTCGTATACGTGCTGCCAGAAAGAACATTAGTAGTCTCGTAAAATGGCTTAAGAAATTGTGTTACGGTTTGAAGATCTGATTCTTCTTGTGGTGTAAGTTTATATTTATTTAGATTTTTGTTGCGTCTAATAAGTGCTGCAATTGTTGTAGGCATAGTTACGTAGACCGAAAGCATCAAATATGTGCTATTCCACCGTGTTGAAACATCCTGTGGAATTTTACGAGTTGCCTCGCCTTCTCCAACTGATTGCCCAAGCTCTTTTAAGTCCTGAGTCAGCGATGATGAAGAGGAAATAGTCTTGACCAAGTTGCGCACCTTTTCGATTGATGATTTAATAGGTAACAAACCACTCGTAACGATGAGATTTAGTATATGAGCTGAACAGCGACGAGATTGAAAGTGAAAAAGCTGATTGTGTAAAACAAGATTACTTTTTAACAATTGCATTGCCAAGATCATATTAGAACCACCGTCAGTAGTAGCACAAAGAATTTTATCAGTAATCTTAAAAGCTGCAAAAACGGAACGCAAATGTGTATCAATCTCTTCACCAGTATGGGGATGAGGAAGCATGCAGATATCGAGTAAGATTTTTCGGAGGTTCCACTCATTATCTATCCAATGTGCTGTTATGCAAAGAAAGGGCACATTAGCACGAGAGGTCCAAATATCTAACGTAACAGGAATTTTACTAGGAGCTTGTTCCAAAAGAGTTTTAACATCCTTTTGCATTACGACGAAGGCACTTTGAATAATAGACTTTATAGTCTCGCGAGAAGGTAAGTCAACATTAGCATTAAGATATTGAAGCATAGTGGCAAATGATCTGCTTGAAATAATAGAAAAAGGTAACGTGTCTGAAACAATCCATTCGGCAATTAACATATGAAGTTTAGTTTTTTGAGCTGGTGTTAAACTTTGGCTTGAAATTGTCATTTCAGGTGTAAAAGTAAGAAGCTGTTGACCTGATGCTGGCTTAGTCGTATTCCAGCCTGGGTGCTGAGAGTCAAGGTGTTTACGTAAGGTACCAGTTGCCGTATTTATACTGAACTTATTCTTACAAAAGCTGCAAAGTACTGACATATTGTCAATAGTCCTTTGTGAAAAATATGGTGAAACAGGAGATCTAGATTTGGCTTTTTTTGTAGGAGTAACAGGAGTAAAAGGAGATACAATATTTCTATCACTCGCAGTAGCGGTGCTTGTGGCCATATTGTCATTGTCATCAGAAACTTGCAAAACGTCTTGAGAATCAGAAGCAGAAGTACTACGAACTTCAGCTTCATAAAGATCATCAGTGTCGATATCCATTGCAACAATTGTGAGTATAAAATTTTTATATCAAATATGAAATTGGGCAAGTAAATTTTTTTCAAATATGAAATATGAAATTGGGCAAGTAAATTTTCAAGCTCTTTTATATTTACAAATAGTAAGTCGAACAAAATCTATGCTGAGAAATTTCGGTGCTTAGAATTGGATCTTGAGGCTATGCGTGAGATTTTGTTTTACTTTTTTTTTATTTTTTTTGAAAAAATATCTAATTTTTTTTATTACTTGTTCTCGTGTAAATTGTGTTATTGATATAAAAATGGATCGGCTAACAACTTCTCAAGCCGATCGAAATGGCTTGGCTCCAAAGCCATGGTTAAAGCTTCAAAGCCTTAGTAGAGTTTCAAAACCATGGTTAAACTGGCTTAATTGTCAGCTTATCATTCTATTTTTGAATTCGATACCCAAACTGCTGGTATATTTTAGATAACTTTGTTGATATTGCGCGAATGGTTCAAAAAAAAAAAAAAAAAAAGGAAAGTGCATATCATATTATGTGACAACAGGTTAATAATAGGATGATCATGAATATAAGAGGATGATCGTGAATATGAGATGCCATGTTATGTAAAGTTAAATGCCGATGGATTTTCAGCAAACTAGCTAGATGTATCTGATTTGATGAAATATTTGTTAAGTAGAATTTCCAGTATTTTGTTTTTTTATAATGAAATAAAACTGTAATTCAATATGCAAATGGTTATTATTTATATGTTTTAAAAGTAATTGTGCAAAATAGTGATGGACGATTATTTATCGATAAGATTAATGTAAGATTAATGTTACTTGAGAATAAATAAGAAATATTAAAGTAATCATATTTGCGTCAGTGATAAGTAATTTGATTTAAAATAAGTATTTTTAATCAAATGCAATAATTACATATTTAATCACTATAATTTTTATTTAACGAACTTGTTTTGATATAAATTATATTATCGCATATAAATATCGAAAGCTTTAATTCTGTTATCGTTATTATTATTTATTTAAATAGTATTCAATAATATTAAATAATCGTATATAATCACAGCGAGCGTTTACTATTGGATAATAGTCATGTGGTGTGAATCTATCAGTTCACGGCTCCATATTCGGCTTCAAGGTCTAGAGCCGAGCCATTTCTGGAGCCGATGTTTTATTAGTAGACCTAGAGCTGAGCCGTTAATCGGCTCGGCTTAGCTGTTCGGCTCACGGCTCAGCTCAAGCCATTTGCATCACTACTTACAAGTCTGTTACTCTGTACAATCAACTTAATATAGCAGTCCGAATCTGTACAGTACTATTTTTAATAGATACCTAATATGAATGTGTATGATAATATTATTGCAAACGACATAAGTCACTATCATTGCGTTGCCATACTAAAGTGTGCAATAAGACACAAGAAAAATTTTTGTATAAATTTATTAAACATAACGATAAGAAAGAATTTATTAATATAGACCAATTGTTGCCATTTTAAGTATATGGGCCCTCAAAAGTAGAAACCAAGGAATTTGGCTATTTTTTGAAAATTGACCTGTTTGATTGATCAGGTGTAAAATTTTAGGCCCAATCTTTTTTACTTAAGTGGTAATTCACGTGCAGATCGGACAAAATTTTTCGATTTCTATAATATAGATCAGGGATATAATATCATATGTCGTTCGACATATTTCTGAATTTACCTTTTGCAACTCTTTTTTTCACGATTTACTTATAAAAAAGATGCCTAAACATAAAGAATATTTTGTAAAACTAATTTCACCAGGTATTATTGTAGAAAATTTACATTTTGGACCATTTTGTTGTAATTGGTAGCTTTCGCGGCCTGATAATAATGAAATAAAAAACATAGTACTTCTTTATCCTATAAGGCTTAATATGAAGGTTTTGACTATACTCAATAAACACGATTTTATTATAAAAATTGACCAAATGGAGTTAGACGATATTCTTTACCCGGCCTATATTTGTACATGCAATGGAATTGAAAGCGGAAAATGTATTTCATCGACAGTTGCAATTAATAATATTTACCA
Source organism: Gigaspora rosea (assembly GCA_003550325.1). Taxonomy (NCBI): domain Eukaryota; kingdom Fungi; phylum Glomeromycota; class Glomeromycetes; order Diversisporales; family Gigasporaceae; genus Gigaspora; species Gigaspora rosea. The sequence continues at coordinate 55,944 of QKWP01000873.1, read as the reverse complement.
AAAGTCTTTAAAACAAACACAAGATTTTCTGGTCCAGCAATAATGGGGTTTGATATCCCTATTATCTCTGAAGAATTGCTTCAAGATATACCATTTCAACCTTATTTTTTTTCTCTTGATAAGCTACGCTTATGGGTAATTGAAATTGGCAAGTCTAATAATAGTGAATGGAACTTTGCGAGGCCCGGATATAAATCATCATTTATATATAAATATCAACAAAAACGATGTATATTCGTTCAAGAATTTGATGATTATGAGTGTAAGGTCACAATATATTCAGGAAAAAATATCATCGCAACATTTATTGATGATAATCCTGATCTCGTATGGAAAAAAATTGGGCTATTACACCAATTTAATGGAAAACAGCCTTTTGAACTTCAAGAAACTAATACTCAACATTTTATTCAAGCTGCACTTATTCCCAGCTGCACTTCGGATGATTGGACGAATAATAATATCATAACAAAGGTATATACCTATTATTTGAAACGACGAATTTCAACACAAGTAAATTGGTATGAAATGTTTCAAAAATAGTGATTACAGTCAACGGGTATTATAGAATTGCATTCAGCTTTGCGCAATTTGTATCCTACTGGTTATGAAGTCAAAGACCGTGAGTTGCAAGCATGGAAAGCGATACTAAAAAATGGCAGATATACAGAAATTACACCTTTTGGCAAAAAAGAATCAGAGGTAGGTATAAACTAGGGATATTACCCTAATCCGGTGATTTGGAACTTAGTAAAATCCCAAAGATTTTTACTAGTTTCAACACTTGTTTTGTAACTGCATTATAACCCAACTTATGCATTACTGGCTAGAATATAAAATAATCGAGTATTGTCTAGTCAGGAATTATTTCTACAATTGATTGGTTCTTAATGCAAAAAAAAATGCACAGATTTGGGTTTCAAATTGGGTTTGGAATATCAATAAATATCGATTCCCAAACCCAAACTAAGTAAAAATCCCAAAATGTTCCATTTGGGTTTGAGTAACATCATTAGTATAGACAAACATATCAATAATAAAATGTATACAAGTCACTCTTGTTATAGTGAAGTCCTTGGGCTGTAAAATTTCTTCACTATATTGAGAGATTCACTATATCGAGAGCCTTTTATTATAGTAATAATAATTCTGTTCTAAAAAAATTATTCACTATAGCCAATATTCACTATATCAAAAGTTCACTATAACGAGAGTGACTTGTACAGTGAATAATTACAGTATTTGAATTTAGTTTGAATTTTGGACAAGATCTTTGACACCTGAGATAGATCGATCTACTTTAAAATTATTATATCATTCCGGTTTTTTAAATCCAATACCTACACATATAAAAAATTCAATCAAGATCTTTTGGAATTGCTTTGAAGAATCATTAGCTATCAATAAACGTAGAGTAGATGGCAAATGTTGTATTCTATCAATAATTGCTAATAATTTTTCTTATGAAGATATTAAGAATAATCTTGGGGTAATTATCTTAGTATTTGTCAAAATCAAATACAATTTCTCATCAAGGTATTTTTTGGCAGGTTTCAAGCGATGCGATTTGCTATGCACGAAAACATGCACGAACTCATGGTCCTGGCAATCGTGTTTGGAATAAACCTATTATTACACAACAAAAAATGTTCTTAGAAAAACAGCAACAATTAGATGCATTTTTATCAGACAAAGCAAACGTTATTATGAGCTCATATAAAGTTGATTCAGCTACAAACGAACCAGTTCATTACCTTAAAAATATCAAAGGAGTACTTTGGGAAAAGTATCATGAACAATACCCAAATGGCATGCAAAGAACGAGTTTTTATGTGAAACTAAAGGACAATCATTATATACCGTAAAGTCCCGAATATAAGCAACCCCCGAAAATAAGCAACCCCTCATTTTGAGATCAAAATACTAAGAAAATAAAATAAGCAACCCTGCTAAACATATATAAAATTTATTATAAACTTTATTGGACATTTATATATAAGGTATATTGACCAATAAAATTGAATATTTTAAAGTCCCGAATTTAAGCAACCCTTTGAAAAAATTTGGCTAAAATGGGTGGCTTAGGGGGTTGCTTATATTCGGGACTTTACGGTATATCGTGAAGATTTGGGCGGGTTATGCCAAACATGCTATCAGTACGGATATGAAGTATTTTGTGATCTCAATAATTATATAAGAAAACATGTGACAAATCATCTTATCCAGGTATTTTGCTATTCAAGCCTTATTTATGCAATATTATGTAATATTTTCATAAAATAACATTTTATAATCCTATTAATAGAACCGATTACTTAGTAACTGTGAAAATTTGACCCAATTTTTAAAATGAGATTATGAGAATCACTTTGATGTAAATTTTCAAGGGATAACATTTCATACTTCATGCATTAATCACTATATATTATATGCCTTTGGACAATGTCAGGAAACTCATACATATAACTGCAATAAATGCAATGTATTGTTCGAGTTTTTTTCTGAATTGAAAGTACATACTGATATTACGAACCATGAAGAATTAAATAATATGCAAGAGCACTTGCTATACTATCTGTCTCATCAAACCAGGAAGGCTTACCTTAATGCACAACTAAATGCAAACTTACTAGCTTTAGATAAAAAAAAAAAGCATTATTATTAGTGGACTATAAAATGAAAGTGCTGCCAAAGTCAGCTCGGGAAACAAAAAAAGAGTTTTTTGGGAAGAAGGGATGGACTTTACATTCCGTATTGGTTTATACTACCCAGCCTAATTCTACGAAGCTCAACGTACAAGCATTTGATCACTGGTCCTCTGATCTACGACAAGACTCGTGGTTCACGGCATCGTCATTACATGCTGTTGTCGAATCACTAGAAAATAAACCTGAATCTATTATTATTATGTCCGATAATGATGGACATTATCATAATGCTGACCTTATGATGATTATGGGATTTTGGTCAGAATGGTACAATATCAAAGTAGAAAAATGGGTATTCTTAGAGGCAGGCGAGGCAAAAACTGCCATTGACTCTCATTACGCTCAGGTAATATACAATTGTAATTAAATACTACCTATTAATAAAGTACGCCTTCCGGCGTCCTCTTAGGTGGGCTTTAATAAAAAAAAATACTACTTATTATAAAAAGGCTAATTTTCTAATACTAGATATCTCATGCTATTAAACGGTATGTAAAGATTGGTTTCAACATTATCGAAGATCAAAATATAGAAAATGCAATTAAAGAAATGCGAGAAACATCTGTAGCCTACTTGGAACCAAATCGTAACCAAAGTAGTTATTAAAATCTAGCATTCTATAGTTTGAATACTTTTCATTATTCTAATACTATATTTAGCAAATGAAAATAGGGCAAACACTTTACTAGGAAATTCGAACTGGTTTGAATGGTGCTGGCCTTAAAATGGAAAATTCGCAGGATATATACTGGCATGCTCAGTTCCTAATATTGGCCAATGGATTACGTTTTCACCTGCACAATTAGAAAAACTTCGAAAAAAAGAGATAATAAAACCAAACCCACAAGTATCTTCTCATACAACTCCATACTCTAATTGGGAGATATCAATGCCAAATGCCTCATGCATGCTATCAAATATTCTGTTCATTTTATTATTTATATATAACTTGAGACAGTAACAAACTATTACTAATTGATAGATATCTGTTCAGCACGGCTTACAAAGGAAAATCTAGTTCAAGAATTGAGAGATCGAAATATTAAAACTGATGAAAAAGCGAAAAAAGATGATTTGGTGAAAATTTTAGAAGAAGAATTGAACAAAGAAACATTGAAGATAAAACTAGGTATAGGTAAGTAAGGTGATAATAGAATTCGAAAGTCTGCCTAATACTAATTAGGATTTTAACAAACCCAGAAAGAGACGTTCAAACAGAAATATCGAATAATAATGAAAGAAGGTAATATTCAATAATAATTTGAAATATGAAACTATGATTTACATATAGTTTGTAAGCAGAGATGTCGACGTAGTATTTCCACTTGTATCGGGTTGGGCACTTAAAGAAGTCCAAAAATTTGGAAAAAAAGGTGCTGGAAAAAGAATGATGAGTAAAGTTAGAACACTATTAGAAGAATACTTTCTTGCAGGAAATATAAACAAGAGTGATCGTTATACATCTTAAGACATGTGCCAAGAACTCCAAAATTGTGCTCAAAAAGGTGAAATCGATGCCGATGAGATTCCGAAGTTGACACGATTCAGAACTGGATAAACCGCTATAGCAAGGAACACCATAAGGAGTCAGCCAAGGACAAAACTAGTCTTCCAAGTCAAGTTAATACTTAGCCTATTATTTGAAATTGAATGTCATTGTACGAGTGTAATAGTCAAGAATCTCATCGTGCTATATAGTAAAGTTGTTTGTTTTATGGTTGACTAATAAAAATATATACATAAAATAAATTGCTAGGTATTATGTGAACTGAATATAGTATAATACTTGTAAAAATTTACATATAAGTTGATGCTTTTATTCACGGAAAAATGGTCATTTTACAAGTTTTTTATAATTATAGTAATGATCATCTCCTATTATCGATTAAATTTTTTATCTGATCTGCACGTGAATTACCATTTAATAATGAAAGTCTGATCACTTAATAAATTTTTGCGATACAACAGCTAAAAGCTTTTGACGCTATAATCTAAAAATAGATTTACCGAGATTTACCGATAGTAATACAGGATCTACAGATCTAATAATGCTGTTTAAACAGGTTTGTTAATCATGAATAACCTAATTTTGATTGTTTTGATTTTGTATAACAAAATAGTTTTGCCGATTTTCTCAAAACCTGTGATTGGCCAAATTCCCTGGTTTCTACTTTTGAGGGCCCATATAGATAAATTTATAAAGCAAAGAAGAGCGTAATTGCTAAATACAGATAAACAATATGTAAACATTTTCAAAAATAATAAATTAAGAAATTTCTTCAAGAGTTTTTTTAACAGGTTCCCTATTACGCAACCTATTTCACCAATTTTTAACATTAGGCCTGCTATCCTATAAGTCGGAATATTTGGCATAGACGTGATGAGTATTAGGACTATGGTAGATATCAGCTAAAGAAAATTCACCATTTAAATATTCTTTTCCTTCCAAAAGCTTCTCATAAATATCTAAAACCTTAATAAGTTCTTCACGACCTTGCTTAACAATTTCAGGATCAGGATTTTTATCCCAAAATTTTTTAGCATATACTTCTTGACTCACAAGTTTAAGGACTGGTGGGTCATAATAAAATATTTCATAAGAAACGAATTGGTCAACTAATCCTGCTTTGTGAATGTCGTTAGGAATCAAGATCATATTATTATTTTTGCCTTGGTATTTAGATGCTAGGTAACGGCAAATTGAACGAGATTCAACGATTCTAAATTCTCCATCAAAAAGGACTGGTATTTTCCCGCTGTTATAACATGTTAATAATCTGATTGCTGTATATATAAACATCTTGGTCATGTAATAGATGATACTTACAATGGGTTCTTATTTGTGAGAAAATCTTCAGATTTTAAAACTTCAAAATTAGCTGGAGTTTCGAATTCGTAAGGAAGGCCTAATTCCCTAAGGGTTATAATAATTCTCATAGTAGGGCCTGAGTAAAGATATCCAATGAGTTTAATAGTCATTTTGTCACTTGTCTCGTTTCTTTTTAATTATATGATATATATATCTGATATATTATACCAAATATAATTTAGAGATTAAAGATGAGAAAGGCGAAATGGATGTGTATTTAAGCGTTTTTGTGTATTCACTCCTAAATAAGGTTTGACCGTTATTTTTGATTAATAAAGGTATTTTTTTTCTAACCTTTTTTTTGGTTAGTACGTAATCTGCTGAATATACATATGTATAGTATGTACGTACGTAGAACTGCATGGAAAATAATTATTAATCAAAACTGTTAAACAAACAGGGCATTCATTTGTTACATGCGGGAAAAACTAATAACAGATCGTAACCTGCTTTACGTGTATTCTAACTTAAAATACGTGATGAGGTAAAATTTATGCCTTGTATTGTATATATACCAGTTTCTAAATGACCACATACCTTCCCTTATTATTAGAGAAAAAAAATTGGATCTAAGTTAGTTCGTATTGGCATTATCGTTAATGTATATCGTAATTTACTCATGACTATGGTAGCATTCCGCAAAAGATCGGGTCTGGTTCAGTCCATATACCGGACCAAATCCGGTCCTTTATTAAGATCCGCCCGGTCTGGTCTGAAACATAAACTAGCTTTTCTGTTTGGTCAAAATGTTCATAATGTAGGTAATAAAGTGACATAAAAGACGAGCAGAGTCATCAGAGAGATATGGAAGGCAATATTTTTTCTAGGGGTTTTTTTAGAGACATACCAGATCCGGATCCATAACTTGGATTCTGAACCGGATCCTAATCTTTAAAAATGTCCGTCCGGTCCGGTTCATGCGGAACACTACTCATGACCTTTTCTTCTTATCATTCCAACATTTGTTTAATCTAATATGAAAATAGACACGCACCTAAATTGTTAATTAGCTTATTAGTTAACCAAATTTAGTGATCCTAGCTTATCCATTTCACCGATACGTAGCACAATATAGTGATAAATCTGTCATCCGTTTTTCCATATAATTCAGAGATAAACAGATCCGATACCGGATAATCCTACTAATATTCAGATAATTATTCGATATCAATAGTAAACAGATATCCGCTATCCGTTATCCAAGTATCCGATCTGAACTTTATCCAAATATCCAATAATTATTCGGATAAACGCTATCCGGATTAGAGCTCTAATACGATATGGCAATTTACTGGCAATATATGCAAGTACACTCCCCTGACAAAAGTTACGGGATTTGTAATAATCATGACGATCTAACCTTATTTGTTGTGATCGTAGCTACATATAAAAACCATTTTTTTTTATATGCGAATCGGTCTTTGTGCAATAAGTAAAGTTGTTTGCCATAATGATTTGCACATAATATAAGAATTTTAGGAAATTTTATTAAGATTTTTTGAAAATTATTTTGATATTTTGATGTATATAAACAAAAAATAAAAAATAATAATTAAAATTATTATATCTCGCATTCTTGAACCCTTTAGAATTTTTTTATGAAAATTTAACCCTATAAGCTTTAGAACCTAGCGAACAACTTTAATTAAGTTGATAATTAATGTTAACAATTCAGTTGCTTCAGAAATGTTGTATTTTAATAAAGTTTCAATTTTAAAAAAATTCTATTTTTTTGCATCTTAAAAGTTTATATAATGAAACGTTGTAAAATTCATATTAAATAACCTAATAAAATAAATAATATATAATATAATATAATATGTATATTGTATTTTAGAATCATATTTTTATAAATTTTACAAGGTTTCATTATATAAAAATTTTAAGATACAAAAAATAGTATTTTTTTAAAATTGAAAATTTTATTAAAATACATTATTTCTGGAACAACTGTATTGTTAACACTAATTATCGACTTAATTAAAGTTGTTCGCTAGGTTCTAAAGCATATAGGGTTAAATTTTCATAAAAAAATTCTAAAGGGTTCAAGAATGCGTCAAAATATAATAATTTTAATTATTATTTTTTATTTTTTGTTTACATACGTCAAAATATCAAAATAATTTTCAAAAAATCTTAATAAAATTTCCTAAAATTCTTATATTATGTGCAAATCGTTATAGCAAACAACTTTACTTATTGCACAAAGACCGATTCGCATATAAAAAAATGGTTTTTATATGTAGCTACAATCACAACAAATAAGGTTAGATCGTCATGATTATTACAAATCCTGTAAATTTTGTCAGGGGAGTGTATGTACGTACATGAAGTCGCTAAATGACATGTTGGTGAAGTAGAGAACCCATTGGAAAAACTTCTACCCGGTTATGATTAAATTACCCGGATATCTGGATAAATTACTGTCGTGGCGATGCTGAAATTGGCTGATGATGAAATTTGGGGCCTCGATTTGAAACTATAAGCCCTTTTAAAATCCACATATACTCTTTAAATATCAAGTATACCCCAAACCCTACCCTAACACTATAGGACAAACCCGAAAAAAATACCCCAAAAGTTTTAAAATTTCATATCAAAATAGGTCAAAATTTTAGCATCAGACTATGACAATTACTATGTTATAGCATTTCTACCTGGATAGAATCCTGTAAGATAACTTTTTCTCGTGATTGACTGATTACAATACTTGTTATGATTGGTCAGATTATTATTTACAAATATATGTCGATTTAATATTTAATAAAAGATTACAAATTATTTACAAATTTTTTACTTTCATTATCGCCAATAATAAGCTTATTTTCATTTTTCTCATCTAATTACCTTCAAGTTTTTGTATTTTATTTTGAATTTTCTTTTTAAACTTTTTTTCCTATCAGTTAGCCATTCAAGAAGTTTGTTCACATTTTATTATATTCTATTTTTCAAGAATACAAAACAAGATGGGACTTGTGATTAATTTGTTAAAGCATTCTGTGTAATATTTGTGACCACATGCCAATATCTTTAAATTGGAAGATAAAAGATTAGTAAATATGTGTTTATTAGCTTTATTACAAAAAGAATAATAATAAAAAAAAACTCTTTTTACTAATCACCTGGTCCAAATTTAGCAAGAAAAAAGGACAGAAAAACTATAAAAAACATTTTAAAGTTATCTAAATAAAAAAAAAGAAGAGCAAAAATAACAAAAATTTGTTAATACAAGTTGTGAAAAGAAGTACTTTGTAAGAGGGCAAATACAAACTTGGACTCTTTGACAAAATTTTTTAAAATTTTTTGAAAAATTGCTTTAACCCTAAGCTACAAATCATTGGAAACAACAAACAACATAAGATTAGCAAACAAATAAAAACAAACAAAGAATAATCAAACAAACATGTTTACAACAAATACATTATTGTATCTATTCTTAAATGGAATAACAATAAGTTACAATACATAACAACAACAATACAAGATTTAGCTATATAAACAGAATTTAGAATATATTAATACTTGGATTATTATGGAATTTGTAAAAAACTTATTCACAAAACTGAAATTGAAATAACAAATTTTCTAATAGAACAAAATAAATTTATAGTTGAAAGAAACAAAAAGGTTGTTAGCTTTATACTTACTCTCCATATCTTCATCTTTTGTATCTATAGAATTATTTTTGTATCTTAGATTTATTTAGATAATAAAAATTATTTTATATAACAAAAGATGTTTTTATTACCTATTATCGCCATATTGTCTAATTCTATTATGGTTTGGCCCACTGTATATATAATTTGCATATATATTGATGTAAGTTATACATATTATATTTTTCTCACTTTGAGGTTTCAGTAAAGCCATTATTCACTTTAATTTTGGTTTAGTATATGTTGAGACTTTTGGTTCTGGATGATGAAGTTCTTTATTGCACAAAGCTAGTAATTGCAATAGGAAAAAAATGTGCTAGAGTTTCAAAGTAAGGCAAGGGATATGCTATATTATACCTTGTCAATAGATTTGCAATTGGCCATTGCTAGTAATTATGCTTAGAAATTCTAGTAATAGTATCTACATGTGGATTTTTTTCTTTTATTTTCAACAACTAAATTTTCAGTTTTTTCTTGATTTCGATTAGGTTCAATGTTTGCCAAGTATATGTCTGATAAATTATGTGCAGCAGCCATAATATCAGATCCCTCTATTACTTCATATTCAACACAAGCGTATCGTTTAATAGCATGAGATATCTTGAAAATGAAATATATATATTATTATTTATTATAATTTATTTTTATTTTTGTAAATAAATAAAGACTTACTACCTAGGATGGCATGTTACTATGTCCAATTTGGTTTAATTTTTTTTGGACATATGTCCAATTGAAAATGGACATATGTTTAAAAAAAATTGAAACCAAATAGACATAGTGACGTGCCATCCCTGCTTACTACAGTGTGATATGAGTAAATAGTAGTCTTTGTTTCGCCAGACTCTAAGAATAACTATTTACAAACTTTGTTATTATACCAATTAAGCCAATGGGTCACAATGTTATTAACTCACTATTATGGTAATGCGGCCCATTGTCTGAAATTATTTTTATCCATTTTGGTTTTTTTAATATTGTTAAACATAGCTTTAAAACAAGATGCTGTAAACCAAGCATCTTGTTTCGTATCTGTGAACCAGTAGTCATAAGTACTAACATTTAAATCTATACTATTATCCTCTATACTATATTATTTTTTTAGCTATTACTAGTATTGTATATAATGTCTAGCCTTTTTTACCAAAAACCTCTTGTTTAGTTTCTTATATAGTTTTTGGAAGAATTTGCTTCTTATAATCTGCAATTATAATAGCACTATTTATCGAAAATATGAAATGTCAAGAAAAGGTGATTGAATTGAGACTTGCTAATGATAATTTGTATCATCAGGAAAATAAAAACATTAATAATCTGCGGTAATGTTCAAATTTATCAAATAAGTGCAGAATATTATTTAAAAAATTGCAAAGATTATCAAAATTTAGATTTTTGCAGTTCTTTGCAGATTTTTTGCCAAAACTCTGTGAAAATATTTAAAAAGTATAATATTCGCAGATTATAATAAAATCGGGAAATTAAAAACATTAATAATCTGTAGTGATCTTCAAATTTATCAAATAAGTGCAAAATCTTGTTTAAAAAATTGCAAAGATCTTCAAAATTTAGATTGTTGCAGTTCTTTGCAGATTTTTAACCAAAAAATCTTTAAAAAGTATAATCTTCACAGATTATAATAGGCGCCACCTATTATAATCTGCGATAATCTCCAAAATTATAACTATGATACTTACCTGCTAGTAAGAACACGAGAAAAACAATAAACAAAACAAACCGATAAATAAATAAATAAACATGTTTTTTTTTATTCTTTTTTTTTTTAATTTTTTATATTATCATTTTTTAAAATTCGAAATAAAATGATAGTGGGAATAAAAAGTAAATTCCAGTTATTCCCATAATAAGGAATAACCGGAATTTACTTTTATTCCCATATATGCACATACATACATGACACTACTTTTTTTTTATTATTTTAATGTATTTTTTTTTTATTTTTAAATTTTAAATTTTAAACTTTTTATTATGTTTTTTTTTATTATTTTTTTTCTCGCATTTACTTTTATTTTTTTTTTTATTTAAAATTTTTTATTATGGTTTTTTTCTTTTTTTTTTTTTTT
>QKWP01000873.1:17823-43022 GCA_003550325.1 Gigaspora rosea | reverse complement strand
TTTTTTTTTTTTTAATAAAAATATATTATTTTTTATTATTTTTCTGAAATTTATAATTGATCAATATTATGTATTTGTAATAAATTACATATTAATAATACAGTATATGAATATTCAAATGTATTTATTCTTTTATTATATAAAAATTTAGCTAGCATTTAATATGTAGGCGAGCATATAGTAATTTATTATTATTTGTTTTTTGGTTATTTTTTACAATCTGCGCAGATGATTGAATTGTTAATTGTTAAAGATTTGCGCAGAAAATTAAATCTGCGCAGAAAATAAAAAAAAATTTCTTCAACAATCACCAGCAGGGTCACAAATCTGCATTAACTTTTGATAATTGTTTTTTTAAAAATCTGCACAGATCTGCACTATAAAAACTTCCCCGATGCTTGTGTATTCAAATAATGTTTTTGGGCATGGTATGCAAGAAAGTATTTTAGTTTTTCTTGCATTTCTAATAATTGGAAATAATATTTATCACTAATATGATTTTTTATAAAATAAAAAAATTTGAAAATTCTGAACAATCTTGATAGTGCAAATTATGTGTATTCCAAAAGCAAACAGCAAATAGTAATCGATGCTGTCATTATATAATGTTTTTTTATCTAATTCAACTTTTAAATGGTATTCAAAGGTTTTTTTTAGTTGTCGACGTAAATTTTCAATCCATAATATAATAGAATCCTTTTATATATTAATAACTTATTTGTTTAGTTAGAATTAGATGAGTTGATATAATACAATTTTATTTTATTTTTTATTTTATTTTATTTTTTATTTTATTGTTTTTTTTTTTATTTATTTTTTATTTATATATTTATTTTTATTTATTATTATCAGAATTTTGTTTTATAACTTATTAATGTTTTTTTTTATGTAAATACTTGTCATACAAGAGCTAACAAACTTTTAAAACTTCAAACCCATATTCATTACAGATAATGCAGAGTTCTTCCAAATTTTTACAATATCGAATATGACTACATTCTGCTAATTTAAATATAAAAAAATTTCGACACATTCCATTCTAATACTCCTCATTGAATTTTGTCTATAGAGCTTGTTTTTGATCTTGTATATATATAATAGGAATTCCAGTTTTTGTGTTAATTCGATAAGAATTTTGTGCAATATTATTTTTATTTTGAAAAATGCTAGAAATTGGTTTTCCTTTATTTTAGCCATTCTTTCAATATGGTTTTTTGGTTTTATAATTTGTGGCGTGCCAGGTCCATATAACTAAAAATGTTTTTGTACCAAATTTATTGTATTTATACTTACCTAATTATGATATTGTAAGTGATTTGTTAGTATAGTCAAACCTTTCTAAATGCAATTTATAAGGCCATAATTGAAGGTTGCATTTAGGAATTTAGAGAGATTTAATTGTAATTTATAATTCTAATTTCTAACCTAACCTAAAGTTTTTCATGCAATTGTAAATATTCAAATTGATTGCTATGATAGATAATATTTGTGTTTTTCTATTCTCCTACATTTATTAGATATTAAGGCAAGGGTATGGCGCCTTAGAGAAGTGGTCAAGGTGTCACCCTCCAAGCGGCAGGTTGACAGTTCGAATCCCACTGTTGACGCTTTGAACAATGGGCCTGTGTTTGGTAACCATGTGGCTCAGATCGGTTGGGTTGTAAAAACCTGTTACCTTGGTTCCACCATCTTGAATGGGAGCTATGGCGCAATGGTGTTATCGTTACACCGTAAAATCCAGGGAACCAAAGAAATGGAAACCCGTTTGGCAAGACCCGAGTTAGGAGGTAGGGAAAATCGGTCCTTATGGTATGCACCAAAAGAAGGCGGATACTACGATTGAAACGAACCTAATAAAGGGCAGGTAACCTCGGTTACCAAATCTGGGCAATGGTACATGTATGGGACATGGAAGGTGTCACGGTAGGCTCTTGTGCGAGGGTAAAGTAGCCCTTAGGTTATTGATATCTAAAAGGGTTGTGGCCCTACAATATCTGCTTTTTGTGCAATGCAACAGGTAGTAATAGGAAGAGCGTGAACCAGAGGGTTTAAATAGGCAATTCCCATAGTTGGGTTGTAGGTATGGCAGCTAGTGTAGAACCTTCGGGCGGACTACTTAAATTAGGCACCAAAAGTGCATGTGTGGCTAGTTGTATCCTCATTCATATAATAAATATTATGTCCTAATAACTCATAATAAAATCCCGGCCATAGTACCCGGCCTCTAAAGTTTAAAAAAAAAAATTAGATATCAAGGCACTTTGAAAGCTATTCCAAAAATAACTTCATGTTCATAATATTCATAACAATATTATCCAATTTTTTCAAATTTTCTAAATTGGTTTGTAAGTATCCAAGTTTATAAAGCATTCTCAAATTGGCTTTGTTAGCAGTTGGATTATCTGATCGACTCTAAAATCTTTTCTATTATTAGATTTAGGATATAAGTACACCCACATGCTCGTAACATTGCTCTCCAAGCATGAAATTCTGCTTTATTTATTTGTAAAAATGGATAAATTATTTTTAGTGCATTACAGAATTCGATTATAGAATTTTCTTGATGTATCTAGGTAATAAACAAATTTTGCCAATTAGCTAAATTGTTAGTTGCAATTCTTCATATTTTTATTTGTTGGTTGAATATAACATCCATTTTATGAGAATTATTCCAGTCCCATAAAGTACAAGTTAAATCAGAATTAGTTGAATTTTTAGAATTTTCTTGAATTGCACATTGTATCAAGAGGTAGTTGAAACCATAAAGTGTTGTACCATCTGAATGCATAGTAATTCCTGCTTGAGCCCATACACCATCAGCAGACTTATCATCATAATGCCATAATATTTGATTCCCTTTATAAAAGTCAAGAGTAATTATATCATTAATCATTCTTTATAAAGCTAGGGTTCTTTGACTTTTTTTTGTTAGTATTGATGATATAAACCTTTTATTTTCAATTTCTGACACTGCAACAATAAAATTTCCAATGTTTATAAAAATTGGTCTAAATCTTACTCCATTGAGTAATTTTTGTACTATATTCTCGTCATTAAACCCAAGAATAGCAGGTCCAGAATATGCAATTTTCTTCCAAAAATCATGTGATATATGCTGTTAACAGCTTGGGAAGGTGTTACTAGTTTCACTACCACTAACACAAATAAACCCAGGCTGCAATGGGTTTTAACTACCCTAATAAAAAATTGATGCTGGTTAAGAACAAAACTAACATGCATATATAGTCGATATGGGACAGAAACTGAAACGTCTTTATCATTAGATGGTCGAGATGACCACCAGTCGCGGGCATAAGGACCGTAGTGCAGTTCAGGAAGTATTAAGCCTTCCGCAAGCAATAAAACACTATTACAAGACATATTTTTTATGCTTTTATTATATTATTAGAATTGGTTTTGACATTTACAACCGTGAATATTTGTATAATTAAATGCGCGTCGCGATTTCTTATTTGATGTCGACTCATTGGCTAACGGATTTGCAATTAAATTGTTTACGGTAGTTGTAAGTTGTATAGTTGATATTACAAAAAATATTTCATCTTTTATAATTATAGTAATGATAACTTACAGATTTAGCAAAGCATTAGAAATTAAACCACAAAGCATTAAGACTTCGTGATAATCCGTTAAGCAGATGTAGTATCACTATCATATTTAACATAACATAACATTACAAATTGAACCAGACACGGGCAATTAAATAACTACTGTAGTTATAAACAGGCGGCTTTTCATAGGGCTAGAACCTTATGTATTAGGTTTTGAATTTAAATACTGTAACTTATATTATCATCAAAATTTGCAGTATAATATGAATAAAAATTTAATCGTTTATTTGTTAGTTTTAAGTATTTAAGTGCACGTCGCATACAGACATAGACTTAATAATTCATAAAGTTATAAAAACGGCAATCTCTGCCATTAACTAATCCCTATTGTATACACATACTTTTCAATTCTTATATTATAAATTATAAGATATTATACAATATATTAAACCTCAATGCGAAGAGTTTTGAAAATATATATTTATATCGACATCTACCAATTAAACATCGCCTTTTGTTGATGAAAGTTGATCAAATGCCTCACGAATCATGAGCCATATCTCAACCATCTTAATCCAAACACGAAAGAGCTTGTTAGAATGGTTACAATAAAGAGCCGGTAAGATGATTATTTAACATAACCATAAGGAGTTTTTAGAATGGTTATTTATCGCTAACTATAAAGAGCAGTTAGAATGATTATTTTTTAACACTAATCATAAAAAAACTATTAGAATGACTAATCATCAAAAGTTGTTTTAGAATGATTATTTAACGCTAACATAATGAGCTGTTAGAATGATTATTTTTACACTAATCATAAAGAGTTGTTAGAATGGTCGACTATTTTGATTTTCACGTACACTCACATAACTGTCATCTTCGTTCGATACTACTGGTCTATTTTACATCTCGCTTATTATGTAATGGAATTTGAAAAGACGTAGATTGTTCACCTATATTTCGCAGAATATTATAGCCACAATATAGAACTTGGATTTGTATACTAAATTTAATAATAATTTCCTATCCGACAAAAACAGATAATGGATCCCAAGCTCTACTATAATAGCTTATATACTGTAAACTTGATTAAAAGTGGTTAAACATAATCTATCATTTAATGGTAGGTCTAATATCCTAAAAAAAAAGGTCGATTCAAGTATAATATATAAAACGATTCAAGTATAATTGAAAAATGAAACATGTGACACTAAAAGAACCACTTAAATTCATAAAATGGTAGTACATGCTTTTGACAGATTTAATACATGACGTTTCCTATGACTTTTATAGTAAACCTGCTCTTCAAGATACTAGCAGTTGGGAACTTGTTGATTCCTGGAGAGTTTATTAAAAGTTAGCATTGTTGGCGATTATTCTATACTAATAGGCGCATGACAAAAGTTTCTTGGGCGCATTCTGAGTTTGGTCAAGTAAAAATTGCATCTTGTTCTTTTGACCGTTCCGTACGTATCTGGGAAGAACAAGAAAATGGTACGTCTTAATTAATTATTCTCGTAAAAATGCTGTTAAACCTTTGCTAAATAAATATTAAACTATTCTAATATACAGAACCAAAAAATAGTAGTGGACGATGGGCGTTGAGGGCGAGTTTGGTAGACAGTAGCGCATCTGTAAAAGATATTGAATTCGCGCCCAATAATTGGGGACTGAAATTAGTATGTTATTATTTAAATCTTAACATTATTTTAATTTTGTTATAATATTTTAATACTATTAATTAATAGGCAACTGTTGCTGCTGATGGTGTGCTCAGAATATACGAAGCTCTCGAAGTGAATAATTTATCAGATTGGTCTATGATGGAAGAAGCAGGTATTACTAACCCTGGAACCGTTAATAAAGAGGTTGATGGAAACTATTACCTTTCTTGGTTTCCCTGGAAACCACAAGTATCACCAATGATCGTTGTTGGTTGTGGAAAAAAGAATTGTGCCAAAGTTTGTAATAACACTTTGTAAATTATCTTCATTATATTAGTTTCAAAAAGTTAGAGAAGTTATCGGACAGGAAGTGAAACTTAAATAATACGTTATTCTGATTTTTAAATTTTCAGACCAAATCCACATAACAAATGGATACCATTTGAAGTCCTTCATGGACATGATGATACTATTCATGATGATAGTTAGTCCTAATATGTCATCATCAAATCTTTAAATTTCAATATTTGTATTTTAATAGTCTTTCTGATTCATCAAGGAGTTTTCACCTCATCGCAACAAGATCATAAAGTTGGAATTTTTAAATTATCAAACAAACCGGATGGTTATTCCATAGAAAATATCGCTATGCTTCCTGATCACGGTGTTGAGGTATGAACATTTTGTGAATTATGAACATTCGGTATTATTATATGGAGTGTTTGCAGTAGAAAGGGCGGAAACTCGAATATATCTCATTTTGAGATAATTGAGTTTAATCACTTGTTTTGATTTTCGGACTGATCCGGGTCAATCAAAATTTCACGGTTTTGATTGGTTGAAGGTAACAGGTGATTACCGGGTATTCTCGTGATGTGCACAGCTTCGTGCAACTTTTTCTTTACATTATCTCGACTGTTTATGATGCAAATCGACATTAATTTATAATTTAGAAATGTTAACCACATCGAAATTTACCTAAATCCAATAAAAACTCAATTTTCATTTTTGGGGCAGTTTCCGCCCTTTCTACTGCAAGGACTCCATATTGTCCTAAAAAAAAAAAAATTTTTTTTTTTGAGGTTTGGAAAGTCGAATGTAATATAACCGGTACCATTCTGTCTTCATCCGGAGATGATGGAAAGGTTAGATTGTGGAAATGTAAGTTTCTTTATATGCGTTTTTTTTGAAACAATTACCGGTATTATAATTTTTGTACAAAATGGTTACATATTTTTACAATGTTTTTGTAAATCATTTTTAAGCCTCTCATAATGATGAATGGAAGTGTATGAGTGTTATTAGTTACGAGCAACAAAACGACAATATGGAGATGTAGGAATAGTTGCATCAATTTTCTATATAAAGCGTTACCCATAATTAGCCATCGTTAGAATAATTAATACTATGAATTAACCATGGTTGGAGGTAAAAACTTTTAACCGTAATCACAAAGTTGGCGGTAAAATTTTTGTAGATTTATCCCGTTACATTTATCAAAAATTATTTATACATAGAGTTTATGCTAATGTAAACCCAAATTTTTGTATCTTTATGTAATCAAATTAAATATGTTTATTATACGGAGAAAGTTAATAGAAATGGGATAAATTTTTTAAGTAAAAATTTTAACCGAAAATTTCTTTAACAATCTTGATTTCTTGGTTTTTATACGTAAAATAAAACTTTTATAGCGCTTTTCAAATACTTTTACTATCAAATTTCATTCATCACATCTTTTCGATTCTAACAAAACTTTATTATAAACAATTTATTTTCACGAACATATATACTTGTTACATTTAAAATCATTTGCATTATTTATATTTAATAATAATTATAATTAAAACTATTAAAATAACTTTTTTTATTTAAAAAATCTTTATTTTTACAGGATACTTCGTTTTAGCAAAAAAAAAAAAAAAAAACAAAAAAAAAAGCCTACTCATTCTAGTCACCACGTAGAGGTGTATCCTATGACTAGGTAAATGTCACAACAAAGAACTCGCAAAAACTCAAGTGAGCTGGGAATTTTATCAAACCTCAGTTTTATCGAGCAAAAACTGATTAGATAACCCCTGCCGCTTGCCAGTTTATTACTTTAAAGTTCATTTTGACGAAGACGTGACCTGCTCGAAAGAAACACGAAAAAAAAAAGGGTTGACAAAGAACTCGCAAAAACTCAAGTAAAGCTGGGAATTTTATCAAACCTCAGTTTTTCAAGCAAAAACTGATTAGATAACCCCTGCCACTTGTCAGTTTTCGCTTTAAGGCTCATGTTGTCAAAACATGACCCGCTCGAAAGGAACACAAGAAAAAAAAATAAAAAACAAAAAAAAATTATAGCCAATAATAAAAATTCTATAATACTTTTAAAAATATTTTAAGGGGTATTCAACTTTATAAAGGTGTTTCCGACTCTATAAGGGTGTATAAGGGCGTTTCCAACTTCCTAAGGGTGTTTTAAACTCTATCAATATCTCTAAAAGTATTACATATTTTTACTAAAGACAAGAACGGGTAATTAAAATGTGTAAATAATTAATGCGTATCAGAGGGGAAGTATAGTAGCGAAATAAAAAGAGCCAGTATCAAAAAAAACGAATACAAAGGAAAATAAAAAAATAAAGGGGTAAAATGTAATATAAGTGCAAAAGGAAAAATTGAAAAAGTGTCCTTATATACTATATCTTTTTTTTTATCTGCACAACACATGCTTCCTTATTTGGGCAGAAAGTCTACGGACACGTACAGGTCACGTGATATTTCATCTTATGGACACGTACCGAAATAATGATTTTTTTTGATTTAAAAAATGATCCGTTAAAGATTTTGTACTAAGTAAATATTCTTTATCATTCTAATAAAGCTTGTTCTCGTGGTCTTTCCGGTGCTAACAGTGATGAGATTATTGTTAGTAGAGATATGACCTTTCGAAATTTGGTCAATGTTTTAAAGATTATATAAAAACATCATGTAAACTTTATACACTATATCACCGGTTCTATTGAGTTTATTTTAATATCTCACCACCATTAGACCAGAAAGTCAGGAGAATTGGTTTTCTTAGGACGATAAAGGAGATTAACCTATTATAAAATCTCAGTCAAAATTTTAAAAAAAAAGAAATAAATAAGAAAAAAATGGCCTGGAAGGCTTTCTAACTAAGTAACCTCCTTTATCACTCCAAGTAAACAGTATTTTTGATCCTAATTGTGGTGATATTATTAAATTGATTCAGTAGAGTCGGATATATAGTCTCATGAAATTTATGCAACGTTTTATATAATCTTTAGAACTTTGCCCAAATTTGTAAGGTCATATCTCCAGTTTACTGATCAGATTTTAATAATCATCATTAGAACCGGAAAGACCCGAAGAACAAGCTTTATTAGAATGATAAAGGATGCTATCTTGGTATAAAAGCCTTATCGGTACATTTTTTAATCAAAAAATCGTTATTTCAGTACGTGTTTGTAAGATGAAATATCACGTGACCTGTACGTGTCCGTAGACTTTCCGTTATTTGGGGATGTCTAGCCATTTTTTGTTGATCACATGATTTGCTATATTTGGGAGATCTACATAGATTGACCAATCAAATCGAGAGATTAACCAATGTATAAAATTTTTACGAAACAAAACAAAGCAAAAAAAGCAAAAAATATAAGAAATGAGTGTCTAAACTTGTCATGGAGGCTAATAAAAAATGCCAGGAGAACAATTTTACCTATAATTTTTTTGTCCAAACCCTATCCTCTGAACGACCCTAACCAAATAAAAACTGGTCGGTAAAAATTGATCAAAGTTGAGATCGACGGTAATCGATCAATCAAATCGACGTATTTTTTTGTTAAAAACAAAATTTAGTCGGAAAGCTATTTTACAATTTAGAACAAATTCGTAGAAAATTCAATGACGTCATATTTCATTTACTGTTTTAGAAAAAGATTGAAAATTGTCTTGGCTTTTTGAACATGATAATAAGTTCACAGGTCATTATTGGATGAAAATTTATTAGATGTTTCATCAATTTCATATGATCAAAAAATTTTTCTTCATATAAAAAGTGAAACAGCTTTTGAAGAACGAGCAACTCTTTTAAGAATTAGAGCTTTTAAGTCATTACACATCAGTATAATGCTCAGAACGTTAATAGAGTAGGCACTCGTTTTTATTATAGCCCTTTTCAAATTCATGTGACCCCAGATTTTATACATCACACAGAATAAACGTTGAACAAAGATTTCTCAATATCATATGGTCAGTTTTGATGTTTAGAATTATTTTCGAAAGTTCAAGTAAACATTATCACTTATAATTGAATGTACAGATGTAAATGGTTTTATGGCGATAAAAAATATTTTGTAAATTATTATTTCTTCATTGTTACGGGGAGAATTGTATCCTTTAATATAGAATACACAAAAATTATAGAGTTTTATTATTTAATATAGCTCGCCAGAGGCGTGACATTGGTGATTTGACAATATCTTTATCAAAAGGATTTATTAAAGGTAATTATAGAAATTAGGTCAAGAATATCAGAATCCTGTAGGATATGATATCCTTACAAGAGGGAAAATACAGAGTTTTTATAATTTTTATTAAACCAATGAATTAATGAGGTTTTGGGGATAGATCGATCTTTCATCACGAAGTATCGGGGTAGAATCAGTGATCTCTTACCATGGAAGAATCTCGGTATAATCACTATAACTAAGGGACATATGATGTTAAGTATTATATGATTATATCAACGATGTAGTATATGATTAACTGTTAATTAATTCTTGTTCTCTTTCTTTAGGTTTCTTGGGTTATTTCACCGTAAGCCGGGCCGAGCATGCATGATCGACTATGTACGATTTATACCGGATTACTGATATGCATAGTCGATTGTAATTTATGAAATGTGGTGTGGTATACGGATTAATAATCACCTGACGTTTGGAAGGCCATATTTACCCCGTGACATCATGATTGATAGAAAAATCTCCGAAATTCCAAATATTTTTAAACCAAACCTACAACCAATTCTTGTGTTTACTAGATACAGTATTGGGAAAAGTGAAAATCTAAGAGAAATTTTGAAAAATTTTACTTTTAAACAAAATAATCAAAAAAAAAGATAAAATTAGGGATTTTTGCTGATTTTCGATGATAAATGATCGCGATAATAAAATTTTATAAAATTTATTTATTGACTTTAAAATTTTTTAATCCTCTCCCTCTCTCTTATTAAGAAACAATATCTATCACCAATCTGATCCTAAGAACATTACTTAAAAGTAAAAATTTCATTATTTATTACTATATACGAGTGACAGAGAAAAAACTTGTAGTCATCTTAATATCATTTGAATTGTCTTAATGAGTTGATTCGAATAAGATAAAATCTTATGTTTAATTACTTGGCTTTAAAGATATTTTTATTAAAAGTAAATACAGTATTCAAAAAGCAGGATTTACAGGTTTTCTCTTCCCGTCACTCATATGATTAGCTATATTATCTACATGCAGAAATGCAAAAAAATAGTTGACTAAAAAGAATGATTGAGATGTTTAGATTGTAAAAATTTTTTTACAAGCTATTAACTTATTGTATATATTTAAAATTATTAATATCATTAATAAATATGAACTACGTTTATTATTATTATTATTATTATTATTATTATTATTATTATTATTAACCTGTTACGTCAAGAATCGTCCGAATCATTTTTAATTAGTGAAAATTGAAAAATGACAACTGTAAGTAAAGTACTGACTCTATGATTGGTACCCGGAGCAATTCATATTATATACGAAGAATAGTGTCTTTATGCTTTGGAGGATACTCAGTTGGTGTAAAACACATTGAAAACTGGCAAAGTTGAAATAAAAATGCACACCAGATACATCTCAATCCGAAAAGCATAATTCAATCAATGGTTGTGATTTCTGTTATATTATTACGATTAATAATAATAGTTGTTTAGTAGAAAAAATGCATTTTAATCTTAAATATAAGTAAAATTATGTTTAATATGATTAATATAAATTATAGTAAGTTGATAACTAGTTGATAATTAATCGATTGCTGTAATTGTTTAAATTTTTTTCAATCGATTACTGTAGTTGAAAAGTTGCCAACTAGTTGGTTTTTCAACTAACGATTTGGAACACTACGCGAACCCTGTAGAAAATATCCGGATATTATGCACGGTATACCAGTGATGTTAAATGACCTGGCATTTGAAAAATTTTTAAATGACCTCAAATGATCCTGAAATGACCGGTCATTATAGGTCATTTGAATTTTGGGTCATTTGGGTTATTAGTAGTGATATGGTAGTGTAAACTTGATGATTGACATATAACCGCCCGTTAGCGTGTTAGTACAATACATGTTAAGGGGTAAGAATTATAAAATTCTAGATAGTGGCATCTACTTATTTCACGGGTAATACAAACTCCTGGAGAGGAAATAGCCAATCGGAGAGTGCAAAACTTGACTATTCCAGATCAGCCCGACAAAGAATCCGAACACGCGCAAAAGAAGAAAAAAGCGAAAACTAATATTTAAATCGATCTTGGTGCAAATGACGGCATATTGTAACCATCACTCTAACCTATAGTCTCTAACCTTAAGACCTAACCCTAAATTTTTATCTCACGCGCTTAGTTTATTTACAGATCGGATATCCTTTTTTGGTTTGTATTACCCACGCAAATAAGTCAACGTGTTGGGCTTAGTAGTGTTAGAAAGTACGTTAATGTGCTAGGTAACACGTTAATGTGTCATAATTAAATTCAAATGTATATAAACGAATGAATTTGACTTCAAACGGGAAGTTTTTACTAATTTAATTTTAATTAATTAAAAATCTTTTTTTGCTATAAATTTGCACAATACCTGACATACTTTTGATGCGTATCATAAACCTCATTATGTATGTACGTTGTGAGAGGCTAAATGAACCCTCCATGTAAGTATCGCAACTATACACTAGCAAGACTAACTAAAACCAACTAAACTACTCTAACAATGGTAAGGCTTCGATCGAGGCGTGGATAGACTTGGTCCGAGTAACTAGGGTCGAATACTCTATATTATGTCACGAGGCTCTAATACGAGGTCACAGGATTAAAATCGATGGTTAAGATTCTTAACATATGTGATCACGGAGTTTCTGAAATCAATCACGGTAATTTAGCACAGGACAACCCGGCTTTTGTTTAAAGGTAAATATTACTTTTGAGAACTGGAGTAAATGGACTTAAAAGATTATAAATTGATCAAATCTTAGCGTGAGTATTAAATATTTAATATTTTGAATTATTGTTGACTTCGAATTTCATAATTTAATCAAGTTTTAATTAATTGCTATCTCCACCAATAAAATTCAAATGACCCAATAGATCATTTCATTCTTGAAATGACCCAATGACCGGTCATTGGTCATTTGAGTCATTTGGGTCATTTCAGGTCATTTAACATCACTGCGGTATACAGTTATAATTTAACTAGTGTAACTATTAAGGAGGGAGAGTGTATACGTTTAACCGATTTAACTCTAATAGTTACTAGGAGATAAGTTTCTGATTTACTTACTTCCTTTACTTCCTTTATTTTTCTTTAAGTAAAATCGAAGGGAGCTTCTCTACATCTGTCTCATTATTGAAGTCAAATTCATTCGTTTATATACATTTGAATTTAATATACGACACGTTAACGCGTTACCTAGCACATTAACGTGCTATCTAGCACACTACGTGCTATTAAAGCCTAACTCATAATTCTTATTAAGATTTTTTACAAAAAGGGGGCGATTATATGTTAATCATCAAGTTTACACGGATTTTGACTAATTAATGAATTATACAAAAATGGAGATGAAAGTTATCTATACTAAATAAAGAAAAGATCTATCGCTATATGCAAATATGGGAAACAGACACTGTTAAATGTCCGGAGCTAAAATTAGGGCCTTTAACTAAAACAGATTAGATAAACTTGGTGTTTGTAGTCGATTATGATTTATCAACTCGACTAAGTTAATATTTAAAAATCGGCTTAGTCAGCTAAGTCAAAGTCGATCATCATATTTTTTTTCTCAATCTTGCTCGTATTTTATGCTCGTTGACTTTCTTTTCAGAATTTTTCAGAACTTACTACAATTCCTACTTTTAAATTTTTTTTTAATTCCATAATTCTATATAAACCAATCTCTTTTTTTATTAAGAGGGGTAATCTAAATCACGAAACGAATTGGTCTGAATTAAATTTGAATTTTTCATATAATTTAACTTAAAATCGACTAAGTTGATTTTTTGAAAAATCTGACTAAGCATCTCACATGCAATGGGAATAAAAAGTAAATTTTTGGTATTTCCCGACTAATGCAAAATCGACCACAAACACTAACTGGTTTATCACTGCCTATGAACCAAACTACAAAGCGAAATTTGTATTTTGACTAATCAAGCTTATCAATTTATTTAAAAAATTTTCCCGGCCACCCAAATAAAAATCCATAGATCGTCGCTACATTCCGGACAATTAGCGTTAAATTACTTATTATTAGGGTCCTCGCAGAGATAGCAGATCATCTAGTTTATTTTCGTTTCACCAAATATCAATAAAATAGGATTAAAGAATATCTTCATCAAAGAGGCCTTTTAACATTAAGCAGTTTAAAATGATTTATGAACGTAGCATATTTTTTAGATGCTTAATGTTTTATATCAAATGAAGTAAAAAATACAATGCAATATTCTAGAGTATATAAAGTAGTATAGTACAGAAATGCAATAAGACAGACATGTAGAAATCATGATGGCGCGTAAGTTACGGTTTGTAAAAGAAAAAAATTAGTCAAACCCAAGTTACTTTTCCTACTACCTTCCTTATAAGTCTGTTACTCCGTATGATCAAATTTAGTATGCCAGTCCGAATTTGTACAACCGTACAGTACTATTTTTACTGGATACCTAATATAAATATATTATTGCAAGCGACATAAGTCACTATCATTGCGTTGCCATACTAACGTGCGCAATAAGACAAGAAAAATTTTTGTATAAATTTACTGATAAGAAAGAATTTATTAATATATGCCAATTGTTGCCAGTTTTAAGTATATCGATAAATTTATAAAGCAAAGAAGAGCGTAAATGCTAAATACAAATAAACAATATGTAAACTAATTTTCAAAAATAATAAATTAAGGGATTTCTTCAGGGATTTCTTCAAGAGTTTTTTTAACGGCTTCCCTATTACGTAACCTATTCCGCCAATTTTTAACATTAGGCCTGCTATCCCATAATTCGGAATGTTTGGCAACACCATAGACGTAATGAGTATAAGGACTATGATAGATGTCAGCTAAAGAAAATTCACCATTTAAATATTCTTTTCCTTCCAAAAGCTTCTCATAAATATCTAAAACCTTAATAAGTTCTTCACGACCTTGCTTAATAATTTCGGGGTCAGGTTTTTTATTCCAAAATTTTTCAACGAATACTTCTTGACTCACGATTTTAAAGGCCGGTGGTTCATAATAAAATATTTCATAAGAAACGAATTGGTCGACTAATCCGGCTTTGTGAACATCGTTAGGAATCAAGATCGTATTATTATTTTTGCCTTGGTATTTAGATGCTAGGTAACGGCAAATTGAACGAGATTCAATAATTCTAAAATCTCCATCAAAAAGGACTGGGATTTTCCCGCTGTTATAACATGTTAATAATCTGATTGCTGTATATATAAACATCTTGGTCATGTAATAAATGATACTTACAATGGGTTCTTATTTGCGAGAAAATCTTCAGTTTTTTAAAACTTCAAAATTAGCTGGAGTTTCGAATTCGTAAGGAAGACCTAATTCCCTAAGAGTTATAATAACTCTCATAGTATGGCCTGAGTAAGGAAATCCAATGAGTTTAATAGTCATTTTGTCGCTTGTCTTGTTTCTTTTTAGTTTTATGATTTAGAGATTAAAGATAAGAAAGGCGAAATGGACGTGTATTTAAGCGTTTTTGCGTATTCACTCCTAAATGAGGTTTGGCCGTTATTTTGATTAATAAAGGTTTTTTTTTCTATGCTTTTTTTCGGTCAGTACGTAATTTGCTGAACATACGTATGTACGTACGTAGATCCGCATGGATTAATCAAAATTGTTAAACAAGTGCAGGAAAAACTAATAACCTGCTTTACGTGTATTCTAACTTAAAATACGTGACGGGTAAAATTTATGCCTTGTATTGTATATATACCAGCTTCTAAATGACCAATACCTTCCCTTATTATTAGAGAAAAAGATTGGATCTAAGTTAGTTTGGCATTATCGTTGATGTCTATCGTAATTTAATGTAAAAAATTCATTTAAAAACTTGCGATGACACACAGTATGCAGTTAAAGCTATGTTAATTTGTATTGGTATTATCATTGATGTCTATCGTAATTTACTCATGACCTTTTCTTTTCTTCCTATCGTTTCAACATTTGTTTAATCTAATATGGAAATCACTTGGAAAATAGACACGCACCTAAATTGTTAATTACCGTATACAAGACCCCCAGATATCAGACCCCCTATGTACTAGACCCGGGTGTGAATCTCAAAATACCAAATGCGGTTCTTTTTAAATATTTAGGCTGCCCACTATGAATGAAAAATATGCATGCTCTTAAATTTTTTAAATTTTTCCTTCTAATGGTACAAACTCTTCACCATGTACTAATATTATGTTTTAATTTGGGTGGGTGTAAGAGACCCGGTCTTTTATACGGCAGTTCACGGTCAGTTTTTTATTAATTAATCTATTTAGCTACATATTACGTACATGTTTTTTTTTATTTTATTAGTAATAGTATAGCATTCACATAAAAAAATCTTAGAAAGTATTAATATAGTAAATTTTTCACTTTATTTAAAATTACGTGTTGCATAACTTTTTGCTCGTTTTAAACACAACATGAACATAAAACAAAAAAATTTTTTTTTCTTCTTTAATATTTTATGGCCACCATAACATGGCATATCTAGAGGTCCGAACCGGATGCAATTTCTTCACCCGGGTCACCCGTGTGAATTGAAATCGGGTGACCCGGATGAAAACGGGTTTTATATGGGTTGTGGACTAGGAAAACCCGCCTCTGAAGGGGGGTTTCCATTTTGAGAAAATAGCGATTATAGTTTGTGTTACCTAAATTTTACCCCTGAATTTTTTATTTATTTTTAGATATCAATTACTGAATAAACAATGTCATGTGATTATGAACCACTGATTAACCAATCTAATTTAATTGAGTCGGTTGTAAATCTATTTTTAGAACACGATCGTTAAAAAATTGGTTTACATTCAAGTTAAAAAATCACGATAATTTATTATATCAACATGGGGTAAAAAGTAACATACGTATAGATAAAAACCAGCACTTTCATTTGAATCAAAAATCTCAAAATTGTTGAAAAAGTGTCAAAGGCGGGTTTTCCTAGTCCACAACCCATATAGGGAACAACTACCGACACAGCACACACGTGACTTATCGACACAGCAATGACTAGCATTACCTAAAATACATGCTAAACTAATCCTAAACTAACCCTAACTCGGGCCACTGCTGTGTCGATAAGTCACGTGCTGCTGTGTCGGTAGTTTTTTCCTTTTATATATGTGTATGCAGTGTTGTACATTTTCACTGTCCCAGCCTTTTTTTGCCATGTCCCAACGTCCCAACGTCCCAGTGTCCCAAGTGTCCCAACTATGTCCCAAGTCTTAATAATTAATAATTTAATTTAAAAAAATACATGATAATATATTTTTCTAAATACTGAACTCATTTTTAAAAGAATTAAATTAGATTATTTTAATAAAATTTTAAGTAATTTCAATTTAAAAA
Source organism: Gigaspora rosea (assembly GCA_003550325.1). Classification (NCBI taxonomy): domain Eukaryota; kingdom Fungi; phylum Glomeromycota; class Glomeromycetes; order Diversisporales; family Gigasporaceae; genus Gigaspora; species Gigaspora rosea. The sequence goes on along the minus strand of QKWP01000873.1, from coordinate 25,886 downwards.
TTGGCCCAAAATGTCACAAAATGTCCCAACTCATGTCCCAACTGTCCCATATACAACACTGTGTGTATGTGTTATTTATTTATTCCTGTCAGTTCGGAATCTTTGAATCAACGAATGATTGTCACTTATTGATAAAGCGAAAATAAAAATAAAAAACAAATATTTACTATTTACAGTTTATTCTTTCATTTAGAATAATTATTATTATTTTTTTTATACTCTTTGACACGTCTTGCCGATATTTTATTAAAAAAAACCAGTATTGAGTACTACTTATAGCCCGATAATACATGATACTTAAAACTAAAATTCGACATTATGCGGTTACTTCAAGAGCACCTACATGCGACCGGTCGCACACCTTACGGATAAAGCAGATATAAATTTTGTCAGCCCACGTCAAAGAGCGACAGAGGATTTTCCTTCAAATCCCTCCCACCTAGCATCAATGGTGGAGATAAATCAACCATTTAAGAAAAACAAATAAAATGAGAAACAAAAGGAGATATAAAAAAGGGTGAAGTAACTACAAAACCTAGACAAAAAACCAAAACTAGCAAAAATAATAAAAATGAAAGATGAGAGAAATGAAGAAAAACTCTATGCTAATGACGTAAACTAACAAAAGAAAATATAAAAAGCCACACAGGGCAAAAGAAAAAGTAGATAAAAATTATATAATACTGCACGAAACCATATCCGTCAAAGTATTATATGTACATCAAAGAAAGGAAAAGAAAAAGAAAAGAAAAAACTATGCCTAAAAGAAACTTCTAGAAGAAAAGAAATTTTTTCTGGTATTTTCTCCAGATCATCCTCACGTGTCATTCATTGTTTATTTCGCAGGCGTCGAAACTTACTCGTAACCGAGCTCCGATTCGGTAGGCGCATTTCCAAATTGGGAGGAGTAAATATTGCCGATCTTTTGGAGGGGGTAAGCTAGATTTCCCACTTTTTGGCGAAAATTTTGAAAAAACCAAGGAGAAATATCGAGGGCACCAAAACTTGTAAGGGGTGTAAGTTTTACATTTTGTAGAATAGTATTGATAACCAAAAGTATGTTTCTGCCTAAACTTCTACATCTTTTGCCAAAAAACTCCAGAGTTTTAGCTCTACTACATTTTCCATAGCAACGAAGTCTTCCACCCGGAGAACTAAACCCACAAGGAGAAATCTTTTTCAGCTCTATTTCAGTCATCTCACATGCAATCTGAAGTCCTGTATCCAAGCTGCTTCTAGATAAAGTTTTTGTTATGTATAAAAATACTAACTACAAAATTTTCATATGTCAGCGTTTATGAAAAATTTTGGTCCAGAGGATCGTCAGAAAGAGTTGTGAGAATAATTATTATGATAATATAAATTCGTGAATCTCTTAAACAAATACTAGAAATTTGACAAGTTGCTGGTTTAAAAGTTAAAAATCAGTAATTTATCTGTAAGATTGTAGAGATAAAGCAAAACTAAATGAAATCATGTACTCAAACTTTGTGAATTTGCAAAATATCCATATCTAATATCAATATAGTGAAACAACAAAATAATTGCCCTGTGAAGGTATTTGTTTTTGTTAAGACAAATGTTAATAAGTCATATACTCTTAGTCAATCTTCAAAGTAAAGTTTCGAGTCAAATAGCAATAAAATAGGCTTTGCTATTAAATAAAACAACATGATTTAATATACAGAACGAATTACTAAATTATTCAACATGAATTAACATAAGATTTGACCTGGGTTTTAAATTTGTGATCTGGGTCACCTGTTTTGACACGGGTGACTCAGTTTACTATAACCCGGTTCGGAACTCTAGGCATATCCACCTTGTGCCTTGATCTTGTTCTGGCATTGGGATAAATCAGATAATATGGGTCTTCATTTTGGTTTTCAACTAGATTACCTGGATCTTGCCCTGGGGATCTTTTATCCAAAATGTTTCCAAGCCAATTGTCAACTTGATCTACAAATATTTTAAAGATTAAGTTTAAATACTAAGTTTCCTTTGATCTTCTTTACCTAATCTCTAGGACAAGGAGTATTAAATCCAGATCCATACGAACAAAAAATATTTCAGAAAACAAAAGAAAATATAAAAGGGGTACTACTACAAAACCTATGTGAAATCCAAAATAAACAAATATAAAATGAAAATAGTCAAAAGACAAAAGAAAAGAAAAATAAAATTGATATTGTTTACAAGAACTAGTTTAAAAATTATATAGACTGTATAAAGCATTTAGCTTTACCAAAGTACTATTTTTACATATAGTGAAGAAATAATAGAAAAAGATAACTAAAACTATGCTGGTGTCAAAATGTGTCAGAAGAAATTTCAGTTCAGTTCGGTTTCTACGTGTCCACGTGTCATTCATTGTTTGTTTTAGACGAATCCAAAATGTATTCGTAACTTGATCCAATTTGGTAGGCATTATCCCAATTCAGAAAAAGTAAACAATACCAATTTTTTGGAGAGGGTAAGGGCTTCCAGAAATTACGTAATATTTTATTACTAATAAATTTCAAAATTTTACCGCACCTACCCACACTTGATACTCAATTAGCCAATTAAATTTTATATTTTTTAAAATTTATTTATATGTTTCAATTTATGAAATTGATAATAACTATTGCTCTACTGAACCAATTTAGATAATTTAACTACCAAAATGTTTGTTTTACTGAGATGATTCTAACAAGCCCAAAATAACCACAGGGTCACAAGATCATTCAATTTTTATATAATTTTTATAGTGATTTTTTAGAACCACTAAGTAAATTCCTTTAATAATAATAACTTTTGATCCACTGACCCACTTTGAATGATTTAACTACCAAAATGTTTGTCTTACTGAGACAATTCTAACAAGCCCAAAATCGTTAAAATCTAATCACAGGGTTCCAAGATCATTCAACTTTTGTGTAATTTTAATAGTGTTTTTTAGAATCACTAAGTAAATTTTTTTAATATTGAATAACTTTTAATTTGCTGGCCCATTTTGGATGTTTTAATTACCAAAATGTTTGTTTTAGTAAGACGATTCCAAAATAGAGTTGGGCATGGTGTCCCAGGGCATGCCTTAGAGACATGCCTTTGAGCCAAAAGGCATGCTCCTATCATGTGATTATAAATCTGAATCATGTGAATTGGTATGCATTAATTGGCCAATTTTTGTGAATCATTTGGTAATACAAAATCTGGTTGGCTAATAAAAATAAATTCAAACCAAATTTTATTAATTCTGATAACTATTACCGTATATTCCCGAAAATAAGCTACTCCGAAAATAAGCTACCCCCTTGGTTTTGACCAAAAAACCTAAAACTTGTTTTACCCGAAAATAAGCTACCACGCTTTTTTCGACCCAAACAATAATAAAAATTTTTTGTTCCGAAAATAAGCTACCCCCTTTTTGAAATATATGCAGCATATATATACGATAATCATGCACAAACTAAATATAACATAATACTATATAAGACTGATTTTTATTTTAATAAATCGATAATTACAAAACTCGCAACGGCTAAATAAATTCCAACAACTTGTCGAACAATGTGGTAATTTAAAGCAAAAATAAATAATTTACTGCAAGAGAGCCTGATGTTTTATTATTTTTTTTATAGAATAAGAAAGGTAAAGGTCTGGTATAGTGAAACTTAAATTTTATTAAACGAGTTATTGACATGTATACGGTAATCTTCTAACTTAAACACCATTTGAACCCATTCTTCTAGGAATTAACAAGGGCAAAAAATTTCCTAAGTGCTAGAATGGCTAAATATTTTTTTGAATATTAGAAAGAGTAGCAGCAACAAAAAACATTCGTATCGCTCTTCTCTAAATACAAAATAAATTATTCAAGTACATATAACAGTATTATATTAAAAAAATTATATAACTTACTTAATAATTATTTCAAACTGAAGTTTTCAATATTCAAAGTATATTTCCACTGTGTAAATCACAATAAATAATATTATTTGAATAGCATTTTTTTTTAAAGCTTCTTCATTTTTTTTCATACAGTCCATTTCGAATATAAAGAACTCAATTCTGTATGTTGGATGGTTTGTAAAGGTTAAATAAAAGGTTCGAAAGGATATAAAAAATTAATTGAAGATCAAATGTACTACCATCCTTACCATTCATTACGATAAATATTGAAATCGTATTGTCATTCGTATAATATCTGGGATCTAAAAAAATAATAAATAAATCAATCAATCAATCAATCTATCAATCAATCAATCAATCAATCAATAAATAAATAAATATATATATATAAATAGATTAATAAAAATTTTTTTTTGTAATTTAAAATGTAATAACATTTAAAATTTATCCATTGTATAACTAAAAAGACACATGACTAGTAGAATTATATTATTATATTTTATTATGCTTTATCGCACCATTGTAAATTGAACTTAATTCCTACTTTCTAAAATATGCTTTTTTTTTATCCTTACAAAGTTTTTCAACAACGACAAAGCATTCTGGCCACTTGCCAACCTTATTATTAGATTCGTCATCATTAAATTCGATACCATCAGATTCGTCACTATCAGATTCAGATTCTTCACCATTACATTCGTCATCTTTGTTGGATTCTTTAATTTCGTTGAATTCTTCATTTTTGTCAAATTCTTCATCTTCATTGTCTTCATCAAACTTCTCTTCTTTATTATCATCAAAATCCTCAATTTTAGCTTCATCCGATTCATTATCAGTAGCATAGATTAAATGATCTTCACTTCTCGACAAGCAATTTGAAATACCACATTTTTTGAATGCTCAGATGATAATGTCTTCAGAAATCTCATTTCAAGCATCCAAAACCCAATGACATACCATATTCAGACTAGCACGCTTCAAGTTTCCTTTCTTAGTGATGCCATTGCCACCATCTGCCTTCCACTTATGCCATATTTTGCGAAGTTGATCCTTAAAAGGTTTGTTTATGCAAACGTCAAGAGGCTGACACATACTTGTAAGGCCCCGGGAATAACAGCCAAATTGGTATTTCCTGAACGAAACTTTGCCTTAGCCCGGTCTGTGATATGAGCTTTAAAAGAATCAAAGACTAACATTGTTCTTGAATTACATGGTCCTGGTTGTGCATTATCCCAATACTTTACCCATTTACTCATTCCTAACCATCCATCCATCCCTTCTCTTGGAACCAAACTACTACGCCGGCCAGAGGTCGTGGTGCGTTAGCTGGCCATCCTTTTTTCTTAAAGATAATAATGGTGGTAGCTTTCTACCATTAGCAAAGCACGTCAAGTCTATGGTAAATCTATTTTTATCATTTCCAGTTGTTCAAATATGAACTGTTTTTGCACCTTTGGGATTCACGGTTAAGCCACCTGCCATGTCAAACCAAACCAGAGTCTTATCCATATTCGCAATCATTTCAAGGGGATAATTATTTTTTTGACGAAGACGAATAACAAATCACTAAAAGTTAAGTAACTGATTTTTGAGGTCTTCTGGTAATTTTTGTGCAATTTTGGTTCTATGCCGAAGAGAAAGATCGAGCCGTTTTAAAAAACGATTAAGCCAGTATGTTGAGAGCTTGAACTTATCAATTGCAAGCTTTTTAGACCTATTCTTGGTTTTTTTAGCACTCTCATCCAAGATTTCAGCCATTTTTGATTTTATATTAGGATAAGTGACTGCGAGACCATTCTGGCAAACCATCATTATCCATTTATAAAGCTGTGCTTCTTCTTCAGAAAAAAATGCACGACGTCCAGAACCAATGCTTCGTGTATTCTTTTGAGAATAAGAAGGAGAAGGAACTTGAGATAATGCTTTAACCCAGTGGCCAACCATTGTTAAATCCAGAGAATAAAGTCGTGCTGCATGTGAATTTGAAGTATGAAGGGCTAATTCGACTACTTTACGCTTTTCTTCAACGGTGTATGAATTTCTTTGCCTGTTCATAGTAAATTTTTTTTTCTTCAAACAAAATTAAATTGGGTAATATTGTTGGCTTGGCCGAACGGCTGAACAATTTTGGTAGCCGGGACAGTCTAAAAGTTTGGTATCGGTTCAGGTGGTTTTTTAAAAAAGAAAAAAAAAAAAGAAGAGTACCGGTAAATACTATAGGTTTGAAGAATAGTTTTTTTTTTTTAATACTGCGCTTGGCCAGTAAGGATTTTTTTTATTTGTTATTAGATAGCTTCCTTAAGCGAATAGTATTCGAATCTAAATGAATAAAGGTGGGCTAGAATCTATACATATGAGGTTTTACCGGTAAGTTGATTTATAAATAAAAAAAAAGACAAAAATAGAATAGTACAGTAATAACAGATAGTATAAAAACGATATTTTACCTCAGCCATTTTGCTATCATGAGAATAATATGTGAGTGTGAGAATTGTTTGACACATGCAGTATGTACGGTACTCACCTCAATCTAGTTTAATCAGTTCATTTATAACCCAAAAAGGCCATCAGTTTTGACACACAATATAAATATTTATATGGGTGTAATTCTAACAACTATCGTATATGAATTTTTTAGCTAATTATTTAATGTTACTAGTAAAAATTGATTAGTAACTGAGTTAAAACTGTGAAAGTGCACTTAAATTTTTTTTAAAAAAATAATACCTGATAATAAGCTACCCCACCGTTAAGTACAAATTTCTTAAAAACTTGTATAACCTAAAAATAAGCTACCCCTGTTTTTTGGGCCTAAAATCGTCCAAAAAAAGGTAGTTTATTTTTGGGAATATACAGGTAAATTCTTTTTATAACTGTCGTACGTCGAAATGGAATTATTGCAGATTTAGAATCCATTAGGTTGGAATGGAATTCTAAATGCAACCCAAGTTGGTATGTAACTTAAAAGCAACTTAAGTTGATTTTAAATTCAATGCCATAAATCATATCGTTATATTAAAATAAAATAAACCATTTTTATGATTTTATTATTTTACTTTTTTGTCCTTTGCAAAAACTCTATCTGATAACTAAATCTCAAGATTATTAATTTTTGACCATAATGCATTTAAAGAAATGCTTTACAAATATTTTTAGCAGCAGATCGACTAATAGCACATAAAAGTCTTTGATTATTTGTATTAAGGTTTTATATGGATCCAGAAAATACAAGAAAACGATTGATAGGTATTCCCACTACAAGATTCTCGAATGACACATATTGCTTGGATACAATTCTGATATTATTAGATTACTTATAAATTTCTAGAATTATATGCTGTAGTACAGTCGACCCTGGAGATTTGAATGTTCCTATAACACCTTCAGATATAATGAGCACAAAATTATTTATAATGAATTTTTTTTCAACGTACGTAAACATTCAAGAAGTATCTATTATGCAATTTTCCTCATAATTAAATAATATTAACTGCAAATACAAAAGTGCGTGTGAAAAAAATTATTGCAAATGAAAAATTTGTACCGTGCGAAATACTAATCATGTATGTAAAAATTTCATGTAATGCTTTAAAAAATAAACCCTATATTAAATGACTTAAATTTCAAAACAAAAGCATTGATGAAATAATATAATTTGGAATACACATAAATTTAGTGTAGGTTGAATTGGAATTCTTTAACGACTCAGGCACATTTTAGAATTCTATTACAACTTATATTTATTTGGAATCAATAATAATTCCATTCTGATGTATGACATAACTAAGATATCGATTTATTAGAAGAGTGAAAAAGTAGTACTTTTTACTTATTGACTATACTATTTACTATTATAAACATTTTGGTTCATTTCTATACTTTTCCCTTAAGGGTAGAGGGTACTATTTTAAAATTATATATAAACTTAATGGTAAATTTTTTTTATATTTAATTTTATGAAAAATTATAATAAATAAACTAATTATATTTTAAGCCAAGTTTGTAGGGTAGGTTTTTCTGATTCTAATAATAGTAAAATCATTAAAATTGGTCAAAAACTCAGTAAGATATAAAATTTTAAAGATTGGGTATTAAAATTTAGTAATAAACCTAACTTATAAATTTACATAAATTGACCAATCAGCATTAGCAATTTTGTGCAACCCAGA
>QKWP01000873.1:7356-17784 GCA_003550325.1 Gigaspora rosea | reverse complement strand
AAGTTTACTTAGTGCATTTTGTTAGAATTAATTAGTAAAATTTTATGAATAATAAGATTTTATAGAATTTTATTAATAAAATTCTATAAAATCTTATAATACACAAATTTTGTTAATTAATTCTAACAAAACGCACTAAGTAAACTTGTTTAGCACCTAAAAATACATTAAATCAGCCGGGTTGTTTTTATTTTACTTGAAATTGGAGAAAAGATGCTTAAATTTGACTTTTTTGATCAAAAATCCAAAATTATGCATCTTTTTTCCAAATTTCAAGTAAAATAAAAACAACCTACTTAATTAATGTATTTTTAGGTATTGAACAAGTTTACTTAGTGCGTTTTGTTAGAATTAATTAATAAATATTTGTGAATTTTAAGATTTTATAGAATTTTACTAATAAAATTCTATAAAATCTTATGATTCACAAAATTTTACTAATTATTTCTAAATTAATGCACTAGGTAAACTTGTTCAACACCTAAAAATACATTAAATCGGCAAAGTGTTTTTATTTTACTTGAAATTTGAAGATAAGATGTTAAAATTTGTCTTTTTTGATCAAAACTCCAAAATTGTGCATCTTTTCTCCAAATTTCAAGTAAAATAAAAACAACATCACGAAATTTTATATATAGATATATATCGATTACTAACCAAACAGATATATATTGATATTAATCACCCCTGTTGATTCTAATCGTTTTAGAAAGTAATCGATACTTATTCGGTTTTATGGCTGTCGATAGTAATCGATAGCGATTTGAATCGATAGTTATCCGGTTTTATGGCTATCGATAGTAATCGATAGCAATTTGAACCGATAGTAATCGATAACAATTTGAATCGATAAATAACTATATAAAAATCGAATGCACGATTAAGATCAACTCTAATTTATTAAAAGTTTTAAATAAGCATATATATTATAAATAATAAATTTAAAAGCAAACTATCAATCAATTCAATATTAATGCAATCTTATTTTTTATTAGCATTGTTACAAATATAAACAATACAATTAGAAAACATTAATCAATTTGCAATTAGCTAATATAAAACTATATACTGGTATTAAGAAAAAGAAAAGAAAGAAAAAAGAAAGAAAGAAGAATGAAAGAAGAAAGAAAGAAGAAAGAAAAAAGAAAGAAAAAAGAAAGAAAAAAGAAAAAAAAACTAAAGAAAAAAAAGCACCCAATCCATCATGGCACAATCTAAAAGTTCTTTTTCAGCATTAGCATCTTCTATTTGTTTAGAAAGATAATCACGAGCTTTATCATATTTATTTTGTGAACGAACTATTCATAGACTCCAAACGCTTCATCAGAACCCCGAGCAATCTATGAACAGCTAACTATTTTAAAAAATCTTAATATATTACTAAAAATAGAAAAGATCTACAGAAAATAGTCAAAAATAAGCATTAATATTACTAAATACAGAAAAGATCTACAAAAAATAGTCAAAAATAAGCAAAAGCAAATAGTGACCTACCTATCTATGTATAGCTCGGGGTCCTGCTTCATCCATTTCCTCTTCCGAATATTGCATTGAGGAGCCCGATCGTGATAATCGTTCAGGTGCGTAATCGGTCTGAGGAGAGTTCATTCGAGACCTATATTCATTAGCCTCCAGCTCTTCGTCCATTATTGCTTCGGCGGAACCATAAGAGGGACCATCACTATTGTAATCATTCTACAATGTAAAGCCCGTTAATTTTGTGTTGATATAAAGCGATATAAAGCGATATACGACAAACACTTACCAAAAACTTTTTTACGCGACGTTTCATATGTTTCTCCGTACATTTGACACTTCGTGACCGAGGGTTTAGGATTATATCATACACGGCCAACGTGAACGCACAGTGATTGTGGGTCAAGGTAGGTACCGCAGCCGTGGAAAAGGCATTCCTTGCGATCAAATCAATCTAGTAGGCGCCACTTTCATTTTGTACAAAAAGTGAGCGGAAGCAATCGGCAACCTCATCACTTTGCTTCCACCTCACAATCTCGGACGCACCAGCGTTACTTTTCAATAGGGGGAGTTTTTCAACTCCAAAAACCTTTCAAATCGAATTTCTAACATTTTGGAACGCCGCGCCCCGGTAATTTTTTATTTTTGCCAGCAACTGGTAAAATAAAATAATGAATGTTATTGTTATAAAAGTATAAATAAAATCTAATGAATATTAAAAAAAAAATAATTAAACGATATTATGCGATCAAATGAATATTAAAAAAAAAATAATTAAACGATATTATGCGATTAAATGAATATTAAAAAAAAATAATTAAACGATATTATGCGATAATAAACATGAGAAATCAACATACTCCACTGAGCTATTTCATATGAAAACGGTTTGTGAATTCATTAGCGCTAATGTTAAATTCGGGATATTTGTTGTCAAGGTAGTCCTTCAAGGACTCTTTGATTATTTGTTGAGATGGATATAAATTTTGCGGAAATAAATATTTTACAACGTTTGTATATATATCCTATAATTTAAATTGTATAGTTTAGAACTTGCTCATAGCTTATAGTTAAATAAAGCAAAGCCAGAGCCACTTACATCCAGTACTTAAGGGGAAAGGTCGTTTTTCTTTTCTTTTCTTTGCCGCTTTAATTTGTCTTTGATTTCTTTTACATCTCAGCAAAGCTCCTTCACTAACAGATACAAGTATCTGTTTTGCTTGAGTATCTCCCATTCATTACCTGCATTAAGTTGACTACCGCAGGAGTGATCTCCAACGAAAAAGGAGGAGAAAAAAAAAATTTTTCAAAAAAAAAAATAAAAGGTTTCTGTTCAAAAGCATTCAAAACAAAAAAATATATTCAAAACAAAAAACACTTAAAATAGTTACCATTTTGTCTGCGTGTTTGATTTTGATTGGTTGATCTCTCACGTGATCAACCTCGAATTTCATGTTGTGGAGATAGGGATCGATTTTTACTAGTATTTTCTGAAGAAGAATGGCGAAAACGTCGAGATTGAGATAGCTGTCGAGATTGAAATGGCTGTCGAGATTGAGATGGTTGTCGAGATTGAGATGGTTGTTGTCAAGATTGAGATGGTTGTTGAGATTGAGATGGTTGTCGAGATTGAAATAGTTGTCGAAATTGAGATGGTTGTTATTGATTATTTTTCATTCTTGAAAAATACTATGAACGCTTGCAATACTTTCGATTGAATCTGAAGAATCATAATCAAAATAATTATTATAATTATTATCATCGAGAGTAGGAGGGTTAGCGATATCATCAGAATTAATAGGAGGGTTAGTATAAGTTGTTTCAGTATTGGATGTTTTAGAAGGGTTGTTCGAGTTGTTTGACATTTTCAAAAATAAAAAAAAATTATTTACTTTCAAACGACAAAAATCCGTTATTTTATATATTTATAAATCTAATGACGATAATCGTAAGTTATCGTCATGTAAAGAATGAAAATACTTATTTTTTGTTTTGTTATTATACTTGTACATGGGATTTATCGCGTTGTTAATTTCCGTCTGAGAATAAATTGCATATGTTATTATACCATATAATCGCATAGGGGCATTATTTTGAATTTTGGCCCAAATTAAGCTTAATTTAGGCCAAAATAGTTTAAACTGATTTATATTGATAATGCGATTAATATCGATAGTATTCAATTTAAACCAATTTAAACAATATTCTTCTAAATACTAGGATAATGCACAGCATTGTGTGTCCGAAGCACAATAACAACTAAAATCTAATTTCATTTTTTGATGCAACACAAATCAAAAAAATACGATATATAAAATGTAACTATTATACGCATGTGAACAGACACCAAATACAGAAGTTACATTTTTGATATTATTATTATTATTGATGCATCAAAAATGTAACTTTTGTATCACCTTACGTAAATATATAAAGTCCTCCGCTATGCTCCGGACAACTAGACTCTAATATTATCGATTACTATCGTTTTTCTATTTATTCGTCTTTATTCTCTTTTCTTCTCTTTTTTTTCGGAGGTTCTCTTTTTCTTTCAAAATGCATTGGCAGTATGAGCATTGCAATAGAGAATTTCAAAATCACACGCATTAACTCAACATTTTTTACAAAAACATCTCCACCTTCAAAGTTCTCCAAATCAGGAAGTCTCCAATGAACAAGTGAATGTTGATATTTGGGATCTTCCAGAAGATTATTCTAATTATGATTCTTCAGAATATGGGTAAATGGTTAATTATCTTCTTATTAATATAGTAAACGTAATTAATCGATTATTTTCATATAGAGCGAATATATGGAAAGATCTGCAAGCTCAGTTGAGCATTCTTTCATGGAAGCAGAACTTTATCAAATGGATAATATGACTCAAGACGATGCATCTCAAAATATGTCTAATGTGAGTGATATCGAAGACCATGAAAATATATCGTTTGCAACTGAGTCATATGAAATAGGCCTTGAAGACTATGAAGGGGCCTCATTTGATGAAGCTTTTCAGGACTTGTATCACCCACGAACTGTCGAATGGCCTAACAATGCATATCGTGAATTTATGAAGATTATTAATAAATATCAGCTGTCAAATTCAGCTGGTGATGCTTTTATAACCTTCTTCAATAAATTCTCGAATTTGGATATTTCACCACTTCTACCATTAATAAAGGCAGGAAAGGAATTTCTTGATGATACTATCGTTCCTTATATGTGTTTAAAGAAGTTCCTGTTAAAACGTTTCAAAACGTTGAATATGTATTTTACTATTAATCATTAATAAAGACTATAAAGTCTTTATTAATGATCGATAGTATTAATCAGTTACTGGTCCTTCAATATGAAGATAAAAAAGAAGTAAGGAATGGTGTAGAGTGTAGAATCTTCGGGGAACAATACCATAGTAATTGGTGGAAGCGAGAAGAATTGGATTTACTCCTTGGGCAGCATTTGCTATCGCTTATACTTTATTCGGATGCGACAACCCTGAACCACATGGGAAAATCTTCTGGGCATCCTATGTTTTTATCGCTTGAAAACATTTCCAATCACCAAAGAAATAAACCAGAATCCAAAGCATTAATTGGATACCTTCCGATCTTGAAAGCCATAGATTCTAAAACAAAAAACTCTAATAAATTCCGAATGGCTCAAAGAGAAGTCTTCCAGAAGTGTTTGTCGACTCTTCTTGAACCCATTGTCGAAGGGCCTGAGCTTCACTTTGTCGAGCATGGAGATATAATTACTTTTATTCCACGTATATCTATAATTATGGTTGAAGCCGATAAGTTTACAAATGTTTATCAACCATTCTGCTCAAGACGGTCATATGCAAAGTGCTTGGTTTCAAGAGATGACTTGAATAATACAAATTTGACAGAAATAATTCCAAGAACTCCAGATGCTATGAAACAAGTGATTAATAGCGGAGAAGATAAGGATTATTCAATTCATCCTAAAAAAAATGCATTTTTGGAAATAAGGTATAGTGTAGTGTCTGAAATTGGGTTGCAGACCGCATACTATTTATAAGTTTCCGCAACTAAAATCTGAAATGCATATGCAGTTCCGCAAATAAAATTTCTGAATTTGCATATAGGTATATTCAAATTTGCATATAGAAATGTTCATATGCGCAACTAAACTCATATAATCTGCAAATAGATTTGTTATTTAGTTGCGGGTTCGCAACTAAATTAAAAATTGAATTTCAGACACTGTCGTATACATACCGGGTGATAGAGGTTGGAACCGATTTTATTTTTCCAATTCGGATTTAATTTTTCGACTTCAACTTAAACCGGTTTTAACCCAAATTTAAATAAACCCAGGTAATTCAGTTTTGCGATTTTAATAAACTCGTAAAACCGAATTTAAAAAAAACCCCCAGTTTTTGCGATTGTTTGCCAATTTAATCTGTTAAAAGTAACAGATAGAAATTAAAACCTTTATTAATTAAAGAATCACTTACATTAATATTTCTGTATAGTTTAACATTTTGAAAACATTAAAAAATGAAAATTTTCATTGCTATGCATTGTTAGAAAAAAAATAAAGAAATTATACTGATTTTATCAGTTAGGACTATAATTTGAACCTGAACCGACTGTTATGAGATCAAAAAAATCGAAAACCGAATTTTTTAGTTTTGAAGACCGATCTATCATTATTAGTCACATTAGTTGTTACATGTTTTGAAATATTTTTATTAATTAACTGTATATATTAAGACAATATATCTTAATCCTTTATGTTAATAACTAAATATAGCGCGCTTGTTAAAAAAAAGGTACCGAATAATCACAAATTATTATTTCACTCAATAAAATCGAATTCATGCATCTGCAATAAATGCAATTTGAATCTTAAGGCATTTATTGATAGCGATAGAGAATAATTTATGTATTTTTACTTGATTTCGTTCCATCATATGACCTTACATACCTCAGGGTGACATGAATACCATGGCTACATTCCTGGTATTCGATTTTTCAGTTTTATTAAATTCGATAAATCCGGTTTTATTAAATTCGATTTTTCAGTTTTATTCAGTTTTATTAAATTCGATAAATCCGGTTTTATTAAATCCGAATATAAAATATTCAAATTGGGTTGAACCGGTTTTAAATTCGGGTGCAACAATTCGGTTCTAACCTCTACCGGGTGACAAGTTTTCTGTTATGTACGCGGTAGACTACCATAGATCTGCCAAATAACTAGATTGATATCGGTAACATAACAGCAAAACATTGGATATCCTGATATCTTCTCTTAGCACTCTTAGCCCTAAAAGTAAGATATCGAGATATTCTAATATTTTTCTTTTATTACCGATATAATCTAGGAATTTGACAGCTCTATGGTAGACTACCGTATAAACATAACAGGATACTTATCTTCTGGTATATACTGATATATATTGATTAACCTGTGGATATTTTAGTTTATTATCATCATATTTTTGTACTAAGAATATATATTGTTATAAATAATATGTAAAAATTTTAGAAACTTTAATATATATGAAGCTATCGTACCTGATCGAATGCACGCTTTGGATCTTGGTCTCTTCAAGTATATGCTTGATTATACAAAAGAACTCTTATATGAACAATGTGGGGGCCAAGTGTTTCAAACCTTTGAACAGTGATTAATATCGATTCCATGATACCGTGGCCTTAAAATAATAAAGAACATATTAGATATAATACATATCATAGCCGACGAACTGCGAAATTTAATGAAAATAATAATTTTCGCTCTCGATAACCTATATGATGGTTATAAGAAGCCAGGAATTAGTAATAAATGGTTATGCCAAGTTTATTACAAATTCCTTAGAATGTATATTGCCATCTGTGAAGAATCGTTTAATAACGATTCTTGTAACTAGCTTCAAATATAATATAAATCCTTGGCTTTTTTAAAAATATCGATTACTAATGAATAAGTTTACAGGACTTCATTTCGGATTGGGCCAAAGAATTCGTTGAAATATTTTCAAAATACAACGCAACTGGTCTTCAGCTTTTAAAACTTCACGCTTGGTGCTATCATATAGTACCTGCAGTTGAAGAATATGGATCTATAAATAGTATGACCACGGAGACTTACGAAACTCTTCATAAGAATTATGTAAAAATTCCCTATTGCATGTCCAATAAAAAAGACTATATGAAACAAATATTAAAGACTGTAAGTTATTAATATAGAAAAATTGCTAATAATCGTTATTAATCGCTAATATCATTGTTAATAGGTTAAACACCAGAAACTAACTGAAAAGGGAGCTCAAAAGAAATATCATAAAGCGAAACGGTTTGGAAAATTTTTGTGGTCATTAAGTTTAGATGAGCTGGATGATTTTCTTGAAAATAACAAAAATAATATGGCCCCATTACAAATTGAAGGTTTTCAAGATTTACTAACTGGTCTTGATGAATTTTTTGAGGAGGAATCAGCTACATCTATTAACGATGATAATCGTATAAAGTTGTTTTCTTCTGCTTTTTTAGAAAGTACAGATATAATTCGGGCTATATCAAGTTTTCATGGAAGTCCAATGTTTTCAAACATTATTGTTAATGGCAGTAACGAAGAAGAAGAAATTAAGTGGTATGGCTTGTTAAGTATCAATATATTAATAAGTTATTCTATTAATGCATATCTACAATAAAAGCAATAAAAGCGGGTTAATAACGTTTATAAAAGTAATAACTCTCAAAGCTAGACAATATTTTCATTTACATCTAACTTTGAGAGTAACTTAATTAACGAAATATTATCTATCAAGGTACTACTAATACTCAAGTTTTGTCAAGCAAATAAAGAGCCACTTGAGTTCGCTTTAGTCTGTTGGTATGAGGAAGATGGTGAATTATGGGGATGACCCAAATTAAAACTGCTTAAACACTATAGTTGTATATCCTTGGAGAGCTTAGATAGAACTGTGCATATAATCCCGAGATTTAACAAAAGTAATGAATACCTAGCAAATATTTTTATATTTTAATTTAAAGCGTATTTTTAAAGTGTCTAATTAATTTAAAGTGTATATATTTAAAGTATCTAATTAATAGTTTCCAATTATGATAGATACTTATCGATATATATCGGTATTATCGAAAAGTAGCAATTAAATTAATTCGTTGATAATCGATATCTGTATTTTACAGATTTCATTCAGTTATTGAATTTTATCGATTTTTTGTTATTAATCGAGTTTTAGCAGGTTAATCGATATATATTGTTATTTTTTAATCGATATATATCGATTAACCGCTATATATCAATTAATTTCCGAGGATCAAATTTCCTGATGAAACCAGCCATTTTAATGTATTTTTAGGTGCTTAACAAGTTTACTTAGTGCATTTTGTTAGAATTAATTAATAAAAATTTACGAATTATAAGATTTTATAGAATTTTATTAATAAAATTCTATAAAAACTTATGATTCATAAAATTTTACTAATTTATTCTAACAAAATGCACTAAGTAAACTTGTATAGCACCAAAAAATACATATAAATATATTTGGACTCAGACCAGTCTGCAGACTTCGGACCAGACCAAGACCAGACTCAGACTTGACTAAAAAGTCTGAATATAAAAAATAAATTTACTTAGTAATTTTAAAAATTACTATTAAAATTACACAAAAGCTGAATGATCTTGGGATCCTGTAATTGGATTTTAATGATTTTGGGCTTGTTAGAATCGTCTCATTGAGACGAACATTTTGGTAGTTGAATCGTCCAAAACAGACTAGTAGATCAAAAGTTATCCAATTTTTAATATATATATATCTATTATTATTAAATTTTAACCAATCAAATGCTTAGAAAAATTATCAGGTGGGGGGTAGGGGGTCAGCTACTTAGTGAAACCCTAATCGGGTGATTTCTGGTGCTCTCCTTACGGTAAAAATTGATTAGTAACTGAGTTAAAACTGTGAAAGTGCACTTAAATTTTTTTTAAAAAATAATACCTGATAATAAGCTACCCCACCGTTAAGTACAAATTTCTTAAAAACTTGTATAACCCGAAAATAAGCTACCCCAGTTTTTTGGGCCTAAAATCGTCCAAAAAAGGTAGCTTATTTTTGGGAATATACGGTATCATTGTATATTTGGTTAAAAAAAAACTTGAATTTATTTATCAATTAATATATATTATATTTAATAAACAAAATAAAAAATAAATAACATAAATGAATTAAAAAATTGTTAACTATCAATAAAGTAATATATGTATATGAAGTATAAAAGGTAAAGAACATAGCATATAATTATATAAATCCTATATATACTCTATATCTAATATATTGTAGCTTTTAAAACTTTGTTAAATAATCTATAATTATATGGAATATTTAATCTACATTAGCAAAATATATAAACGTAATCTTATGTAAGTTATTACGGCCCGAAAACTTGTACAAGATTTATGAATTGATGCAAAATATTTCGCAATTTTCAATTACGGAATATTACGAAATACATGCATAATAAATTATGCAATATTACGAAATACATACGTAATAAATTACGCAATATTACGAAAATTATATCGCAATAATCCAAAATAAATTGCAACATTGCGCAATTTTTTGACGTAAATAGTGGCAGAAATAACGAAACTTTTATATTAATTATGCGAAAAACGTAAAAATCGAACTATTTCAATTTTATTTAGAAATGTACGCAAATTATAGAATTATATCGAAACAATGCGAATTATGTAATAAGTATTATATATAAATATATTTAAATAGTGATATTTTACAATATATTGCAATAATTCGAATTATTTCGAAATATACTAAATTCAATAAACAAAAAACAATTTATCCAAATAAACAAAATCTGCATTTTATAATAACTTTATTATTTATAAAAAAATAAATTTTTGATAATCCTATATTAAAGAAATATAAAAAAA
>QKWP01000872.1:151161-191412 GCA_003550325.1 Gigaspora rosea | reverse complement strand
TCTTAAAAAATTAATAAAATGTGCTTGATTTCGTAAGAGTTCTGCGGTGTCATGCTTCTGGGTAGTTCGTCTCAGAATGCTGTGAAATAATTCAACGGGAGCGTTGAAAAATTTTGGCAAGCGCGTTTTTAAAATTTCTAAAATGGGATGATTAATATTTCTCCAATATAAAATATCTGACAAGAACATTAGTGGTGCTTTATTGTAATTATGACGTGCAAACCGTAAAAAAAGTACCCATACCCGTATTACAGATTCCTCATATTCTTGCCACTCACCTGCATGAAAAAAAATTGCGTATATATCGAGAACAAGTGGAATCAAATTATCTAATAAGTCTTTTAATGTTAGATATTCAAGATCCTCACAGAAACCAAACTTTTTTTTAATAGTATTTGAATCCCGAAGCCAACCACGATGAGTCACCTCAAGAAGCAAATTAATTCGCCAAGGTTGGATATTAATTCTGAGCCCTTTCGTTTGATCAAATAAATAATTGTGTAGCGAAGAAAAAAATGGATGGTACTGTATATAAATGAGCTCGCAACTGTTCAGAGATATATGCAATGGTCTGATTATTGGAATAAATGATAATACGTCTTGAGGAGTATCAGACTTATCGCCGTAAGTCAAAAATTGAGAAATCGCGCTTCTAACAAAAATTTGCCCGGGCCAATCAGCAACGAGAGGCAGGATATAACCAGAATTGAAATACCTTTGCATCGTATTCACATTCCTAATAACAGCAAAACTCTCCAAGTACTCATTAGTAGAATGTAAATTATTTTTTACAAGGTCAACAAGCACGATATCATTCAATAATCTATCACTTATTTTTTCCTTGAGACGAAGGTCATAACTATGAACCGTTAACGCCTCTATAGTTTCCTTTTCATTTTCACTTACTTTATTATTCCATTGTTCATTAAAAGTTACTCCCAATAATGTCATAAATCGGTATTCTAAATCAGCTTTTAGGGAATTCGCATCTACGAGCTTGGGATTGTGAATACTTTGGCCGTTATAATTCATAGGAATTGGAAATGTCGTTCTTATAGAATTTAACAAAATTGTTGCCATGTTAACTGCCGTTGACGTTTCATTATTTTTTGAAACACGGTTCGTATGTATATTATGGTAATCGTCTACATTTAAAATCATTAAATTTTCCTGATAATTCTCTAAACGGTTAGTTATAGATTGTATATGATTCTTAGAAATTTCATTTTTCTTACGCCAACCATTTGTGCCGTTGATGTAATGCCGAGTTCTGCTAAAGCATTGATCGTTGAATTACTTGTACCTGTAGAATCAAGATAAAGTGCTAAATCACTTTTTACATTAATAATAAATTTGTTACGTAGACCACTAAGCAAATAACAAATGAAAAGCAATTGAGACAATATTTTGGAGTGTGATTCTTCTTTTTTCTGTGATAGATTTACTGATAATACAAGTTCTTTGAAAAAATTTGATAAATTTTTATTTTCTGATTCCATATAAGCACGAAATTCTTCGAATGTTTGAAATGCTGGCAATTTTTTTGTTACTTCGCGCTTATATAGAATATCAGTCATGATTTTTATTACCATTGAAAAGGATATAACCTCTGGATCTAACGTATTAGCCTCTGGATCTAAGGTATAAGCGTCGAGTTGTTGAATATTAGAAGTTGCTTTTGCATGCTCTTTCATCGCAACTGATGACTGCATTAAATCGTTATAACAACGTTGGCATACTTCTTGACCGACTTGCAAGTAAGCTGGTAGGGTACCATTGTCTCGAGCTCTTTCCCAGACCCAGTCAGTTACGGTTTTTATACGTTGTCCAGAAACTTTAGAACATACGGTTATTGCACATTGCCATTCTTCCATGTTAAAATTAGCTCTAAGTAAGGTATACCTAAATGTTGGGATTATTTTGTATGAAGCCTTTTGCAAGTATTCTAAATGATTTTTGATAGTTATTTAATGATGTTATAGTATAAAAATTTTTAGATCTCGAAAAGTACTTTAAACTGTATAAATTCAATTGAATAAGATTGACCAATTAGAAGAAAGTTATCCTATATTTCGTATTCTAGAACATATTTGATATACGTATTGCTATAGTTCGTTCTAGTAGTAATAGTACTCGGGTCAAGTATTACTCAGGTTACTCGTGAGTAATCAGATAACCGGATAATGACTACAGCTATTCGGGTAGGTACACCTGGGTAATACCCAGGTAGGTACACCCAAGTATTACTAAGTAAGTATACCCAAATAATACCTGGGTAAGAATACTTTCATATAATTGACTAAATTATCCAGTTTTCAACATATATGCAGAGATTATACCCGGGTCGGGTATTACACTAGTATTACCCAAGTTACCCACAGTTAACTGGTTACAGCTGTTTTCATAATTTTGGAAACACCTGATAAAAATTTGCCGAATGGTTTTTTGGCCGATCTGGTTAAGTTATTGATTTCGGCATGATCGATGCATAACGATAAATTACAATTTATGTTACATTATAAACATATAAATTACAATATAATTTGAAATATATATGTTTTTGCATAGACTAAACACACTATAACACTAAACATGCTGGGCAAGTATTTAAACGAAATTTAGTAATATTGAACATGCCGATATTTTATAATTTAAAATTTTATCATAGAAAATTATTACATATAATGCATAATCTTTTATATATACGTAGGGATATAGGATATATCAGTATATAGGGTGGAGATTTGCGTGTAAATTTCTGATATGTGATTTTTGTTACGTAAATAACGTTGTCCAGAACTAGCACACAAAGTTGCAAAATTTTTGTCATACAGGTTAATCATGTATTATTTAATGTAAAAGTTGTATGTATGTAATTTTATTGAATCTATTATGCCGAAATAATAACTTAGCCGGAACGGGCGAAAAATCATTTGGCAGATTTTTTATTAGATGTTTGTAATAAAAATACCCCGCGATCTTGATATAGTGATCGGAGTATTTTTCTTAATACCCCGTGATCTGATAAAGTGATCAGGGTATTACTGAAATTATGAAAACTGGGTAATTATAAGAGCTACCCGTGTAGATTCAACCAGGTAGATAACCAATCACATGACAACTTACTCGAGTATAACGAGTAAGATTTTATACTCGGGTATATCTATTGATTACCTGAGTAACCTGTGGGTTTACTCGCCGGTTAACCGAGCAACATTTTTTTGGCCGAGTACAAACTCTACGTTCTAGATAAAAATATTTTTTTGTAAAATTGTTATAATTTATATGTATCATCATAAAAAAAATATATGAGTGTATGTTTAACAAAGATATTTGCGTGTACAGGTATACTACTGGTATAACCTCATATAATACTGTAATATATATTATCGAAAATTTTATGCAGTAATGTTCTAAAATATTCCAAGAACACAACAATGATGATCATGTGGTACCAAAAATTTAGCCACATTTTGCATATGATCAACGATACAATTTAACTCTACCCTTAAATAATAATTCTTCCGGCTCTTCTTTCGGATAAGCATTTAGTGTTTGGATTAGAATGGTTGAGATATGGCTCATGATTCGTGAGACATTTGATCAACTTTCATATCAACAAAAGGTGATCTTTAATTGATAGATGTTGCTATAATGAGCTTCTAAATATATATTTTCAAAATTCTTCATATTGAGATTTAATATACTGTAATATCTTAATAATTTATAATATAAGAACTGAAAAGTACATGTATATAATAGGGATTAGTTAAAGGCAAAGATTGCTGTTTTTATAACTTTATGAATTATTAAATCAAGTCTATTTAAACTGTAAATTATTTTGATGATAATATAAGTTACATTATTTACAGTACCTAATACATAAGGCTTTAGCCTTATGAAAAGCCGCCTGTTTATAACTAATTATTTAATTGTTCATGTCTGGTTCAATTTGTAATGATATGTTTAAATCTGAAAGTGACACTACATCTGCTTAACGAATTGCCACGAAGTCTTAATGCTTTTGTGAAAATACATTATTTGGTTTAATTTCTAATGCTTTGCTAAATCTGTAAATTATTATTACTATAATTTTAAAGATGAAATTTTTTTTGCAATATCAACTATACAACTTACAACTAAACAATTAAACAACTAATCGATTATGGAGTCACATGATATTCGTAATCGATTAGTTGCAACTATAGTTGGCAACTATTCGATTGGAAAAATTTTATCAACTCGGAACACTAATTATATGCAATAAATAAGACCTACACTTATAGCAATTTTAATGGTTTATAGCTGATTTAAACAAGACTATACTCTACTAAATCCAAATTCATTTTTATTCGATTATGAACATACTGGGATTTATATTTGTAACCTACATGGGTTTGCGGAACTCATGATTGGGATAGTATCTTTGCAATTTATATAGAGAAAATCTTATAAAAAAATAAAAAAATACGATTAAAATTATATTTTATATGGTCCAATCGAATCACCTAAGGGAGCTTCCAGAAATCAGCTGATTTCTGGGTGGGTGGGTGGGTCAGCTGAAGTATCAGGTATAATTCCGGCCAAAATTTCATAATTCCGGCCTAAGTTGCAAAATTATTTTTGACCAAAATTATAGATTTATTAATAATATTTGATAATTAATAACTTTTGAACTACTGGACCAAATTTGATTATTCAACTACCAAAATGATCCTCTCAATGAGAGGATTCTAGCGAGACCAAAATCGTTAAAATCCAATCACAGGATCCTGTGATCGGAATAGATTTGTGTTACTATAAAAGTTCTATAATTTATTAAATAATTATCCCTTAAACCGTCTAGCGGGCATATTTGCCCGCTAAAATTTTTTTTTTCTAATTTTTGTGTGCCCACGCCCGATTTATCTAAGCTTGTCCCCCTACATTATTAAGCTAGAATTAGAGTTTGCCACATAACCAATCATCTCCTATTTCACAGCACTTCTTATGCATTATGATGCAATGTTAGGTAACTTGATAAATCTTGCACATGATCATATGATCGCTCTGCATAAAATCGCCATTGCCCCAAAAAAAAAAAAAGAAAAAAAAATGTCTTCAAAGGCTTCGCTATATAAAAGTTTGTCGTTTGCAAGTTCGTTGTCATCTCTTCTTGTAAACGAGGAAATAAATGCTGACGACGATGATGAATATATACCAGTTTTAACATTTCACCAACATTCTTTAAGTGACCCGGGTTCAGATAATGAGGATGAGGTCGAAGACGAAAATGCCGCAACAGACACAAGAAGTGTCCAAAAGAGAAAACGAAAACAAGCCCCACAATTGCCGCCACCACCACCTAACTTCGAACCACTGGTTCACCCAAGCCAATTGCGTCTTGCGAGCGTTCTGTTGCCACCACATCTAAATGTTGGTGTTTCCAAACCGATCGATTTTTTTTTCTTTTTTTTCAATGTCCATGATGGACACAATAGTCGCAAATACGAATGAGTATGCTAAAACAAAAGGCGCAGGAGCCACCGGTAGACGATAGGTGGACATAACCTGTAAAGAACTCCTTGTTTGGGTTGCTCTGGTCATATACCAGGGACTTTTCAAGTTACCGTCCCTTGACCAATATTGGAACGATAATCCAAGACTCCCGGTACATCATATTTCCAAGCTAATGTCATTAAAACGCTTTGAATTAGTGAAAAGGTTTCTTCACGTTTCTCCTCCCGCCCCCACAACACTATTAAAAAATTATTTTGAAAAGGTAGAACTGTTGCTTTCACATGTTCGTGAGGCTTCAAAGCAGTACTACGCACCTGGCTCCAATGTTTCAGTGGATGAGATGATGATTCGATTTTCCGGTAGAAGCATCCACACAGTTCGAATGAAAAATAAACCTATTCCAGAAGGTTTTAATGTTTTTTCTTTGTGCGAATCTGGGTACACTTACACTTTTCTGCCAACATCACGCGTCGCCCCAAATAATGCGATTAAAGTGAATGGTCTTAGTCAAGTTGGGTCTTTAGTTCTTCACCTCGTTCAACAACTTCCATACCAACGATTTCCGTACAATATTTACATGGATAATTATTTCACCAGCGTTCCTCTCTTTCAGCATCTTCGACAAATGGGTGTTGGGGCTTGTGGAACTATCCGAAAAACGGCATCCGGGTTTCCAAAGGAATTAAAAGTGGATAAAGGTGTTAAATTAAATTGGGACATCCGGTCTGGTGTTGAAGTGAATAGCGTATTGGCTATTTTCTGGCAAGACAATGGGCCAGTTACAATGCTGTCGACAATTCACGGTCTTGTAGGTGAAGAATGGGAAATCGAACGAGATAGACGACGACCGAGAGAAACGAGTACTAATGCAGCAAAAGTGCGGGCAGTTTTTGGTTCAGAATCAAAAAAAAAATTGAAAATTCCCAAAGTAGTCGATGACTACAATCACAATATGAATGGCGTGGACGTCGCTGACCAATTGCGATCCTATTACAACACTCAACAAACTGCGCGGCGCAATTGGATGCCTTTTTTTTTTTGGTTGTTGGACACTGCTATCATTAACGCATATCTAATCACCAAAATTTTAGGATCGACGCAAGAACATAAAAAGTTTCGTGAAGAACTTTTATGGGGTCTTATTGATTTTGCGAACGATATAGGTGAACATCAATTAAGAAGTGGTTCAAAAGTGAAATCAAAAAAAATCAAAGTCACGAAAAATTTTAAACTCTCCGATCAACGGTTGGCTCCTGGAAATCATTTGGCGGTGTGGAAAGACCAACGAGAGGCATGTCTGTGGTGTGCTTGGCTGGCCAGCATAAAGGAGTTGGATATGGATCGCAAAACACCACATCAAAGCAATATTTGGTGTTTGTCATGTGATGTGCCTCTTTGTTGCAATAGCAATCGAAATTGTTTTCTGGGATTTCACCTCGAAGATAAAAGCTGATGGGTGGGTGGGTGGGCGAAGTGGCCTATAGGCCAAAGCTAATATTAGCTAAAATTTTTTTTTTTAAAAAAAAAATTGAGTGGGTGGGCTTTTTTGAAAAATCGGGTGGGTGGGTGGGCTTTTTTGAGCGAGCAGGCGGGCGAAGCGATCCCATAAACAAAAGACGATAAATAAAGAATTTATTGAGACTTTTTTTTTTTTTTAAATGATTTATTTTATTTTATGTTTTAATTTAAATGCATTACATAATTTAATATTTATCAAAGTATGACATCGCAATAGTGTAAGCACCTTATGATCGAAACTCTTAAGCATTAATTTTAACCAAAAAATTGATGATCCTAAAATTCGATTTATTACTGTCGGGATCCTGATTTTAAATGTCACTAATAAAAATTGTAAAGGTCATAATCCCACAATCAACTTCGCTTAAGTAACTAGTACTTTAATTTGCCCGGAAGACCCAAAATTTTGGATCACATGGCAAAATTCACGGTGTTAATGTCATACTTTTCGAGTAGCCTAAATCCGTATCCTTTGTTTTTGTTATACGACATGCGTCGTATTTAAATTGAGTTGTGTGTTATGTAATCCGAGCCTTCAGGAGCCGTCTAAGCCAATTTAAGTAATAATTTGCATAAAATTTTTTTTCACCCTATAAAATTTTTCTTTAGTAATTTTAGCGGGCAAATTTGCCCGCTAAACTGGACGGTTTAAGTGATAACCTATTTATAGCAACACAAAATTATTTCAATCTTAGGATCCTATGATTGGATTTTAACGATTTTGGGCTTGTTAGAATCCTCTCATTGTGAGGATCATTTTGGTGTAAAATCATCGAAATTGGCCCAGTAGATCAGAAGCTATTAACAATTAAAAATTAATATTTAATTGTTAATAACTTCTGATCTACTGGGCCAATTTCGATGATTTTACTACCAAAATGATCCTCACAATGAGAGGATTCTAATAAGCTCAAAATCGTTAAAATCTAATCACAGGATCCTAAGATCGAAATAATTTTGTGTTGCTATAAATGGGTTATAATTATTTAATAAATTATAAAACTTTTATAGTAACACAAATCTATTCCGATCACAGGATCCTGTAATTGGATTTTAACGATTTTGGGCTCGCTAGAATCCTCTCATTGAGAGGATCATTTTGGTAGTTAAATCATTGAAATTGGCCCAGTAGATCAAAAGTTAATTACTATTAAATATTATATCTAACTTTTTAATAATCGTAAAATCTGATTTGCTGATTGGGGTATTAGATGGGGGTAGGTGGGGTAGGGTTCATAGTAAAAAAAAATCAGTTAATTTCTGGAAGCCCCTAATTGATTATTTTTGCGGACTGAACAAACTACTCAAATCAAAGTACTGGACCACCAGCAATGATGATTATGCCCTTTCGAATACACAACACACATAGTCAGAGGCCTATTATCAAGAGGTGAAAACTCAAGTGAAATTTTTTGCATAACTATATATACTCGTAACAAGTAACCGGGTGGCCGATCTATCAACACAATATAATCTCGTGCAAGAAAATAAAAATGTATTATTTACCTGATTCATCTAGTGTGTCATAAAAATTTTCAGATTAGATTGTAAATGATAATATAGTAATAGGTTATGTACTTATATAAATTTCAAGGTGAATACATTCAAACTATTTTTCATCTCGTAGCTCAGTGGGCTAAACCGCAGAAAGCTCATCAGGTCTTCCTCTTCTCGCTACCCAGACAATGATAGTTGACGATTGCTCCCTCTATAAATGGTTTATAAACATAGAAAAAAATAAATTGCAGGGAGGTAATAGTCAGATCCTAGGCCTGTCTCAAAAGGCTATAACTACACCTGAGAAGACTATTCTATAAAGGGTAAATAGATTATATGTTTTGCAGACCAGACGATTACTTTTACCAAAGTACTGAGCTACCTTATGGTAACTATGAGCCCATTGAGTCTCATATGCATAGCCAGAGGCCCTATTTTTCATATAAGATATGAAAAAATTTTTTGTTTGACCAAGCATACCTCTACAAATAGCTCCAGCAACCATCTTATCAACACAAAAATAACCTAGTGTGAGAAGGTGGAATATCGGTAAAAAATTGCTCTAAAGGGAATTTATATCAACATTATGTGTAGTGATGCTACCAAAATTGATTTTAAAAAGTCCTATTTCGTCTTCATTAGAGAAAATTAAAATTTTTTATAAAGAAGAGCAAATAAAATTTATATAGATATGTTCTTTATAATTTCGTCTATTCAAAAAAAGTATCAAATAATTTCGTCTTTCAAGTAAAATAGGTCAAAACCAATTTCGTCTTCAAATTTTAATTTCGGGTTTTAGAACCCGAAATGCTTTCGTCCTCATGTATAATTATGTGGCTATGGAATATCGGTAAAAAATTACTCTAAAGGATTTTATATCAACATTATGTATTATGTTGAAAATAATTCGACATCACAGGTACGTACATACATGTTATAGTTATATTTTAATATTAGTAAATTAACACATATAAAATAATAATTTAGGACTGTAGGACTGGTTTGCATTCTAAACAGAATAAAAAAAGACTTCATTATATGTACATAAGCCATAAATATCAAATTGTTGTAGTACAGCTTCATAATCATGACTTTTATGTTATATTACCCAGAATTACGACAATTATATTTGGAATCATTAATAACTTGTTGAGGGCTTATTTTTCTTGAGCCAGATCTACAAATTTAGAATAACCGTTATGCAGTATTGTATATCATTCAAACACCTATATGATTTTTTTTAAATGTAATTGAGAATATCCGAAAAATTCAAAGCGGTGTATAATATCCACAGTATTTACTTCTAAAAATTAATTATCCAAACATTAGTTATTTTTTCAATTAAAGATATATAATATACAACTTGAGAATGGCGCAACTAAATATTTTTGATTTACCAGAATTGCTAGAACAGATCTTATATTTTTTAGAATTCCATCGATCCCTCTATCCTGCTTTATTCGTCAACCACCTTTGGTATCACTGCGGTGCTCCTATTCTATGGCGTCATGTTGAGTTTTTTAATGAAGATTATCAGCAGAGCTGGCATGCCCTAAACATGTCTCAGATTCTTACTTGGCGATTGATAAACTTTGAAAAAGTTATGCGTGGAAAAATAAAGCCACTCTATTGTTCAAAGATGGTATATCTCAGATTGGAAGGTTTAAAAATCTCAGATGCTTTAATCAGTACAATTCTCTATTCATGTCCAGATATACACTTTCTCATTCTTGATAAAAGTAAGGTTTCACTAATATACCAATTATAGAAATTGCGAGATTTTCTTCGAAACTATAGCATCTGAGTCTTAATTCATGCATATGTCTCACTAATCGATGTATCACTGAAATCGCTCACTCGTGCCCAAAACTTAAACATCTTGAGCTTGGTGATTGTTCGATTGGTGATGAAGCTGTAGAGGAGCTAGCCCGCAACTGTACTAATTTGAAATATCTTAGTTTGGAGGGTTGTAAAGAGATTAGTAAAGAAGTGATAAAAAAACTCAATCCAAAAATTAAAATCAAATATCCTGATTATTCAGATCTACCTCTACCTCTACCTATCCTTACCGGTATAAATCAGATGAAACAGATTATATCTGGCATCACTGATATTTTAGCACAATAATTTTCAAACAAATAATTCTATATTTACTAAATTTGGCACTACAATTATTGAACACAATAAATCGGCCAATAATCGCACATTTTCTATATTGGGGTTAATAACTTATTAAAAGGTATACAGGTACTGTAATAATTTTACACGCTATATATTTACAAATTTAGAATAACCGTTATGCACTTCGTTATTTATGCTATTACAAAATATGTTGATTAAACATCTAGCATCACCAAAGTGTACAGGGATAGCTAAAGCCATGTACCTATGTGATTTTTTGAAATTTTAGTTAAAATTCGTATCAGAGACTGTTTAGCATTAGGGTCGGGATTAGGGTTAGGACAGTATTAAAACCTATATAGGTAAAATTACCTTCCCGACATTTTTTATTAATGGCTCAAGGTAGGTTTAGAATACCATTTTTAGGTTCTTGCATTTTTTTTTGTTTTTTGACTTCTTCAGGCTGATCTGTATAAACAAAATTTCACGACTCTATTTGGTTGATTTACTGGAGAGTCTACGGACACGTACTGGTCATATGATTTTTCGTCTTATGAACACATACTAAAATAAAAAAATTGTTTTTTTGATTTAAAAACAATAAGACAAGGTTTATGTACTAAGTTAACCTTTATCATTCTAATAAGCTTGTTCTCCTGGTCTTTCTGAACTATAATTATGAGATTATTAAAATCAACTCAGTAGAACCAGAGATATATATAGCCTTATGATTTTATTCGATGTTTTTACATCTATTATATAAGGAGCATCGGTGTAGATAAACACTATGAGATAAACGCTATAAGATAAACAAATGAGCCCAACTCAGATCACCTGATCATCATACTTCAGATCACCTGATCATCGTACTACTTTGTGCAATATAATTTCTTGCATACTATTAAGATCGGTTATTTATACTTACAAAATTGTTAATAACATGTCAAACCTAATATAGCAATTCCGTTTTTTCAAACCCTATAAACTCTCAATACTAATACACCACGCATATCGTTTATTGAAGGTTCAATAGTGCTATATATCAGTAATAGAGTAGCTTGAGTTATAGAACATTTTGTTAGCATTAAATGTTGCATTTATTTAACTTTAAATATAAGTGATAAAAAACTTCTTCAAACACAATTTAAAATATTTATTTATATTAGTAATCTAATTTCCGTAGCGAAGCCACGGGTTTATAGCTAGTAATCTTTAAGTTTCGAAAATTATATCTCTAGTTATACTAATCAGATTTTAATAATCTCATCATTAATAGAACTGAAAAGACAGAGAACAAGTTTTTTAGAATGATAAAAGAAGGTAACTTAGTTCGAAAGTTGTCTCAGTTATCTTTTTTTTTCTTTTTTAAATTTAAAAAGTAATTTGAATGAGCTTTTATAGTAGATTAATCTTATAGTCCTAAGAAAATTTGTTCTCTATGTCATTTCGGTTTAATGATAGTAAGATTATTAAGACCAACTCAGTAGAGCTGGAGATATAGCCTCATAAAGTTTATGCACGTTTTTATATTATCTTTATAACGTTGCCCAAATTTGGAAATGTTATATTTTCAGTTCCTCACTGATCAGATTTTAATAATCTCGTCACTATTAGAACCGAAAAGACTAGGAGAACAAGTTTATTAGAAGGATAAAAGGTTAACTTGGTAAAAAAAGCCTTGTCAAATCGTTTTTTAAATCAAAAAATATCATTATTTTGGTACGTGTCCATAAGACGAAAAATTACATAACTGGTATGTGTTCGTAAACTCTCCGTTGAGCAAATCTTACGTTTTTAATACTTCTGTACTTACTTTTTTGATACTCCTAAATGTACCCCAAAAATTTTATTACTTTTTTTGAGACACGGTGATTTTAAAAAAGTCACGTGAACGTAAGATTTGCCTCCGTTGATTTACACGAAAATGTCACGTGGTACATGGCTTTAGACGACCCCAGTGTGTAAAAATTTTTTGTGTTACAGTATACAAAATCTTTATTTGCGAAATTTGTAGTGATATTAACTTTATATTAATTTGCGATTTGTTCGGAAAACATCAAAAATTTACTCAAAATTTGTTCTGGCCTTGCTCGTCTTTTATGTTCTCTTTCGGAAACTTTAATTCAGCACACTATCTGATATTATTAGCCAATCAAATTTATAGAATACATGTGAATTTTACCCTTAGAAATTTGGTTTAATTTGCATTATCAATCTAAATTTGCATTAGTTTGTATTAATTTATATACAAATTTTTACGGGTCTCTGCCCAGTGTACAGTACCGGTACCTACGGTAAATACCTGTAAATGTGCAAAATTGAATAGTTTAACACAACCATGTAACGGTAATTTTAATTTTTATCGTTGATAGCCATTTAAAAATAACCTCAGCCGTTAAATTATGAGACTTATCTCGGCACCGATCCATAAACGAAAATTCAAACTAGAGGTACATTTGTGCCGGAAAACATTTATTATTGCATGACTTAACGGCCCCACGGGTCCGTATACATGTTTTTGAAATAACGATCACGAGATATTCGGGTTACGGTAATAAATTATTTTTTATTACTATTATAAGTATGTCTCGACAGCACTTCGATAGTGGCTTAGACAATTTTATTAAGAAAAAGCCAACAGCAGTTCAACGGTGGCTTAACAGCAGTTATCTAGAATCTATATTTTAATAATACGTATTCATGAAATTTCAGTAAACATACGTGTGCGCTATTTTAACACAACTACGTAGCGGTAATTTGATTTCGCGGGAGTTAGATCATTTCGAATTTATTCTGTCATGCTATTAACGGTCCCACGGGTCCGCATAAATTCTTATCGCATAAATTTTGTGTCCCCGACGGCCTCCAGAGGCTGTCAGAGTATAGTTAACTAATAGTTAACTAAAATTTTTATATTTTTATGATAACGATAGCGATATTCAGGTTTATCAGTTCGAGTGTGCGATAAAAATTTGACCGGCTTTAATGATCAATGGCCTGCATTAAATTTTATGCGGTGTCACTCTCCTGCAGAATCATTTCTCACGGTGAGATTTTTTTATTAACGAAATATTACAAAAATGTCTAGACCCTTTTCCTTACTTTATACGATCCCGCGATAAGGATGAGACATAAAAAGGCTATAAGGGCAATGAGTATAACGTTCTTTATTAGTATTTTGTCAAAATTCATATGTTGCAGGAACTTGGAATCTCCGCCATCTCCCGAGATCGTCAGATCTAAACCCACTTTAAACGATCGTCGAATCTAAGGGGGTTTAATTTCACCTAAAAAAATAAAATACATTCAGTATATAGAGATGGCCGAGTGAACTTGCTTTATGGAGAAAACACTGGCGTTGGATTTGGCTAATGTAATTACTAATCATATATTTTTTTCTAGCAAGTTTACCTCCTCAAAAATAAATTTTTTCGGAGTGATAAAAGTAAGTCTAACCCAGAAATCTATTAACTAAAGTTAATAATATATTCTAATAGCTTATCTTTTTTCGAATGAATATGAGAAAAAAGGGATCTAGCGAATGGACGGTATAAAAATAAGCAAGTCCCCGCCCATAAGATAAGTTAGCAATAACGTTATTTTTTGCTCGTATATATTTTTTGAAAAAAAGTTTAACATAAGTTACCGGCAATTTAGTTCTAAGGTAATGTTTTTTTTAGCAGAGTTGGTCAGAAAACACTATCACAAGTTCATGTATTAATAGCCTTGTTTTTATTAACAGTCGTGATGTCCGCAAATATTTTTTCATATAAGGCGGGAGAGACAAGAGTCTTTGTGATAACATCCGAGTAAAGGTCGAAGAGTTAAACGAAGATGTTGCAAGAGTTATTCTTGTAGATGAAAATGAAAGTCCAATTAACGCTACAGAGGAAGTGAAATTTATAAATAAGGCGACTAAAGATAGAATATCACCTGTAGAAGTTAAGGGTCAAAAAAGCTATCTTATAACTTGGATAAATAGCTATGAGTTGTGTGTGGGTAATCAAAAAATTTTTAAATTTAAAGCACAGAGAGGGCATGTGCAAATGGAAAAAAATCTTGCGGATTGTCTTGTAAAAGACCATTAACCTTTTTTTTTATTTGTATTTGTACCTGTAACGGCGATATATATATTTTTTATTTGTATATTGTCGTCCCGGCAATATAATTTTTTATAATAATAAAGAAGGGGGGTCCGCTGGGCTCCCAATTTTTTATTTTTACGCGATTGTGTAAATTGACAAAAATATTAGAATTTATCCCCCGCCAATTCACTCTATTTTATGCCGTTCATTGCCAGGATTAAATTTATAGATAACTAGGCATATATGCGAATGGTCAGGGTTAATTTCTTTTGACTTACACTTTCACATTTTTTTTTTTTTTTTTTTTTTTAACCCTATACCATCTCCTTTATGCTCTCCATTACATGCTGGACATATTCCTGAATAATCGTAATTATCGCTATATTCATTGCTATATTTAAAAGATAAACAAGAAAGACGATCCAATACTATTTTGATAACAAGATTTCGTTTTTCTTCTGGATCATCTGGGTAATATAAAAATTGGAAGACGAGAATTGGGAGATGCATTTTTGTTTATAGGTAATATGCGTACCTCTGTTTCATTTCGATTTGGGGGGATCTAGAAGTTTCAAAGTTTATCCAAGGATCGAGTCCAGTTTTATTCTTATATCTTTTATATAACCTAGAACGAATTTTATCTGACAAAATGCTTGGTAATTCCGTTAATTTAGCTTCCCACTCCAAATATTCGGGAGTTAATATTTTATTGGTATTTGTTTGTGAATTCATGTTGCCGTGTTATATAATTGCACATCTCTTTAAATTGATAATAGCCGAGAAAAATAAATATGCCTCAGAGCCTTTTTTCTCATAATTTCGAAAAAGAAAAAAAAGTGATTGGCTTCTGTTTAAATGCAAGTACATATAGTGATCACTTACTTTCTGACTTCGAAAATATTGCGAGAAGGCAGGGTTTATGCTGTTACTTCAATTTCAATTCCACACTGTTCACATTTAAGATTATAAGATCCAATTTCATATCTGCCTTCTATGCCATTTTCATCATCATGATCTAACTTGCATAGTGGGCATAAAGATTCATCAGTAATTCCATAATAATCGTCGTTTCCATCACTACCTTCTCGATATAAATTAGGATATTGCTTTAATGTTTTTTTACGGAAATAAGCATGATCACGTGTTGGATTAGACAGTATACTTGCCTTAGTCTTCGGTAAATATTTAACTTTCTCATTTATCATATCTTCTGAATTAGAGGTATGAGACGATTCAATAGGTATACTTACCTTAATATTTGATGCGTCATTCGAGTTAGATGACTCGGTCACGTGCGCGTTCTGTTTAAGAACGCCAATCTCTTTTGGCAATTATTCTTATCATCTGGATTAGTCTGTTTTTTGGGAAAATGATTTATGATGTTTTGAATCTGATCATCTTTTAAACTTGAAATAGCATTTGCACTGTAAGTTATTTGCCTAATCTTATCTATTCCTATTCCTTCAAATAACGTATATACTTTTTTAGCTTTAAAACTTCTCTTACGCAAATTTACATCACTAATATCGGGAAGGAGCAATTTGATTTCAAAGTTCTCGCTGATTGATCGTCAATTTTATTTTTGGATTTAATATCATTAACTCGATTTTCATACGCTTTAGTGGAACAATACCAACATAAATTCTCCTTTTGTCTAGTTTTCATCGCCGTATTAAACAAGTCTACTATAATCTGAGCCGTAACTTCATCAGAACCTATTAATATTTTTTTTAGAGGAAGATCAGGAATTTGCACGTTTATTTCTTGTATGGTAAGATTTTCCTTAGCACAGACAGCATTAGGCCTCGTTCTACTTTCTGATCATAGGGAATCTTTATTTCGGGAGAAATAGCATTGTGTGTTTGATCAATGGACACTTGCTCTGATTCAGTAGATATTCTTTGTATCGATTCTTGATCTTGAAATTTCTTTTCTCTATTTCTCTCTCTCATCATATTACTAACTATTTCCTTGTTTTGCAAATCCAGAAAATCATCAACCGCCTTATCTTCTAACGATTTAGGCTTCATATAGATAGGTGATGTGAAGCATTGATTCTTCGACTCCTGGCATATATCCGGATTGGATGCGTCATTAGATATATTTTCTACCTGTTTAGGAGTATTGTTAGGATTTATTTCAGGGGAAATATCACTTTGTACCTGCTCTAGATTTAAAGAGTCGGTGCTACCATTCTCATCAGAGTGACCATTAATATGTGATAGAATAGGTATTTGTGAAGCATCATTAGTAGTCCGATTTTGTTTTATGATTTGTTTTAGTCTTGTATTTTCGATCCTAAGATTAGCAATTTCTTTGATGATCTGTTTTAGTTTGGTATTTTCAGTTTCAAGTTTGGTAACTCGTTGTCTCAATAATTCAAGCTCTGATGACATGATTGATTAAAATTTTTATATAAGACAGATTTATTCAAAATAAAAAAATCACGTGCGCGTTCCATTTCGGAACGCGGATCACTTTGCCAAGAAAAATTCTCGATCATATGTAGCATCGACATCCATACAAATAATAAACTCTCAAAATACACATACAAAATTAAACTGATTATGTATGCAAAAAATTAAGCCACCAGGGTCAACTTTATTGATAATTGCCAAATCAAATTCCAATACAGCAAAAATAGTGCGAAGTATATTTTGTTTGGCATTTACTCAGATCTAATAAACTCGAATTTTCATCGACCACGAATGGAAGATTAAAATAGATCATTATGCAATTTCACTGATACAGTATTTTATATATGGATTTAGCGAAAAAAATCTTTATTAATAGAAAAATATAATATTTACAATCGGATGAAAGATCAGAACATGATAGTATCGTCAATTAAATAAAAACATATAAAGTAAAAATACATACGAAATAAGCAGAAAAGTTACAGAAAAAGAAATGAAAATTAATTTATAATTTAACTTAAATTTTTAATCTATTTTCTAAGAAACTACGTCTATCTTCTAAGAATCTACGTCTTTCTTCTAAGAATCTACGTCTTTCTTCTAAGAATCTACGTCTTTCTTCTAAGAATCTACATCTTTCTTCTAAGGCACGAAATTCTTGACTTAATCGACCAGCGATTAAGTTTTTGATATTTCGGCACATATTTCTATAAGTTGTGACAATAATATCATGTTCTGAATTTTCAGCCGAGTTATAAGCCTCATCCGAAATTTTTTCTTCTAAAACTCCAACGACAACTCCAAAATCAAATCCGCCGTCACCCACCACCGATCTAAATTCGTCAACTTCTTTATGAGCTATAAATAAATTATTTAACTATTATACTAATAAGTTTGCGATTTGGACTATATAATAAAGGATTTAGTAAAATGTAATAGTTATGACTATAACTGTGTTGAAAAATATGTGTAAAATAGAAAAAAGATATGATTTAGCTATTATTAGACTTCATAAAACACCTCAACAGTGGGCTATTCGTATAAAAGATGATTTGCAAGAGTTACGCTCTAGAGAAAGACCTGGTTTATTTTTTTTATTTATCACGTATACTGTCTCTTTGCTTCTTTTGGAGAAGGAAGCATTAGGACTTATTATGAAAATCATAGGTTAAAAGTTGAGCACATCAGCTATCGAAGACCTAAAGTTCATAAAAGTCAGATAGCTATATGCTTCAAATGCTGGAGATTAATAAAGATTACTAAAGTAGAGCCAAAAAAAGTATATTGGGAAGGATGGCGTAGATGGGGCTATGAGGTTAAATCTGAGTATTTGATACAAGATCATTGGGATAATGAATGCTCCAAAACCAAAATTCAAGATGGAAGTGCACAGTTTATCCAAAATAAAATACAATGCAACTATATTATACCTAGCGGTCTATTAAACCCAAAAATATCAAGCAAATCAAATCACGTTCATCAACTCCTCCAAAACCTGTTGCATACATACATTGTAGTATAAGTGCACCTACCTTTTTTGATGTTGATGAGTACTGGGCTTCTGTATGAAAAAATACGGTAAAAAATAAAAAAATAATAAGAATGTATGAATTAACGCAAAGGGGATGGTACGGTTGAACTATTTTCTAAATTCCTCTTCGATCTACGTGGAGGTGTACTACGCAACAAGTACATATTAACAATTAGGATATTCCGCAGTATCAAAAAAGTCTTTACAAATTCAGCCAGAACAGAAGGGTCATTGGAATAACGAATCGGAATTGTTGATTCATGCAACTTATAATAACGGTGAACTTCATGCTTGTCTCTGATCAGAACATTCAAAGAGATTTTTAGTCCCGCAACCTGCAATCCAACAATTCCGAATTGGTCCTTCTTTGGCTTACGACTTTTAAGTACCCAATACATTCCATCATTGGCTTCGCGCCAAAGTTTAACCCTATCATCCTTCTCTTTTTTAGCAGTACAATCAATTTTCGAACATTCCGCATACATAAGTTCATAAATTTTGCTATGCTCTTTTGTAATAAACATAACGTCGGGTCGTCTTCCCATCCGACCTTCTCCTTTTCTATCAGCGCTTGCAACGCTTTGGCGCTCAAAGCTAAAAATGTATATATTGTAATTTTCTCAATGGCGGTTATGCTGAAATCAGATACAGGGTGACATATAAACTTACGTGGTAATAAATGCTCGTTCGCCAAAAGGATTGTCAGATAGTGAAGCGTGTATTGCAGATACGATCACATTATTCACATATGTGCCCTCATTCATGGATTTAATAAACTCATCACCAAAAGCTGGATTGCACCAAACATTTCTTAACATATCCAGTATTTTCACTGCAATTTCTTTGAGCTTATTGTCACTCTCTTTCCATGTTCCATCATGTGACAGCCCATAACTCAAGCTCAACTCGTTTCGTGGCGAGAAATTTATTGCTAATTTATTGCATTCCCTATATACACTCGAAGGGATTGTTAGAGGCACCATTTTTTCTGCCAGTTTCTGACATCAGAATTTCATTATATGGTATTTAGTTAATCTGAATTGCTTACTAAATAATTATAGATGTTTCTTACCATGAATTTTTTCTTTTGCTTGTCCGATAAACGATGAACTAGTTTAGAATCATAGCTAATTACCTGGCTGGCTAAAGGATTATCCCAGGTTAGCTCGGAAATAGGTATCTTATTCAAAATTTTAACTAGTTCTTGTTGTAGTTTTGATGTGCCATTCTTTTTATTCTAACAAAAATAATATTATTTAAATTCATGAAGAGAGTATAAATCGCAAAACAAATTACCAACCATGAGTTTTCCCTTCAACATATTTATATTATATTCAATTTCTTCTACGCTTAGTGGCTTCTCTTTGTTCTGTAAACATAACATTATTTTATAACCTATTTTTTAAATGTTCGCCTCCCACCTTTGGACGTACCGTCTTTAAAACGCCAATTTGATGTAAATTACAAACGCTCTCAAAAGCAATATCGAACCAAGGCGGATATTCAATAAGTTAGAATCAATGATGCATCAAAAAAAATATAGGTTTAACCGCGCGGTCGTCAGAATATTACAAAGTCATCATCTGGTACGGCCTGCTACGCAAATGAGACTTTGTGTGATACTAAATAACAACATAGAAACAACCCATTTTTTGATAGAATAAATCCCCTCCACGCCGTCCAGGAAAAATCCCTTTGGCGGGCTAATAGGAAACTTAAACTATTATGCAAGTTTCCTCAGAACGTATCACTATTCGTGTACATCATTCGATGTAATATTACTTTAATCAAAATAAATTTAACTCACATGTGGCATAATTTGACTAATTTTCCAATATCACATGAAATCCCTTTCACATAGGCCTTTTACTGAATTCACCGCTTGTTCCACAATCTCTTTTAGCTCGTCTTTACTTATCCACGGATTCTCTTCTAACCCTTGATAGATAACTGAGGCGGACATAATATGTTCTGTTTTTAAGTTGGCCAAATAGTCGACAATTTTTTCATATAAGTACTGGTATTCGGAAGTCATGTTATCAATAGATAATTGAGTAAATGTAAAAAATAATAAATAACAGATAGATATACTGATCTATTTATGTATTTTCTTTCATCTCTTCTATGAAACTGAAATTTATAAGAAGGTTAAATAGAAGCAGTCAAAGCATGCGCATACTTCCTTGTCAGGAAATTCACACAGACGATAAATGCATGCATCACGAGTTATCGAGCTATGTAAAGTCAAAAAAATATATGATACTCCGTCGTACAATACGTACATACATTGTGTCCAGTTTAGGTTTCGGTCCAGAGTTGGCCCACAAATATATTCAGAACATTATGTGGCATGAGTTAATTGACCGACTTTGGTTAGGTCTAATTCCAGAAAAATGGCTGTGCCCCATCTCACAAATTAGTTATAAGCCTTGCAGATAAATTTTCACGCAATAATGATATAACGATAAGCCTTGCAATGTGATACGAATATTACATGAGATAATGATAAATCACGAGATGATCGGCTAAACAAATTTCAGATTTTTTTCTTTAGCTGGATAAGCATAACGGGAATTCGGGAAAATAATTATGAATAAAATGCACGTGCAAAAAAATATATTATTTTTCTGATGGTAGAGTCTGGACAAGCTTGTCCGAGCTCGTGCAGAAGCTGGATCAGCATCCGGTTAAATTTATCTCCTGAAACCTATATTTTCCTGATGGATGTGCATATAAGTAGTGATGCAAACGGCTTGAGCTGTGAGCCAAGCGGCTAAACCGAGCCGATCATCGGCTCGGCTATAGGTTTCCTAATAAAGCATCGGCTCTAAAAATGGCTCGGCTTAAAACTTTGAAACCATATATAAGCCGTGAGCCGTGAGCCGTGAGCAGATAAGTCTATACCACATGACCCTAAGCCAATTACAACTTGCAGTTTATTTAGTAATTGTCCGGTAGAATCATAATTTATATAAAGTAGAATTACTTATAATAAATAAAAAAAATGATTTTTTTTAATTGTCTTGTTAATAATTACACGCCTTTATTGAAAAAAACTATTCTATTTTACTTAGCAAACAGTACAGTTAGTGAATATGTCCTTCTTACGTTTATCCAAGCATACCCGCACTATTAGCAATTCATGAACTTGATCACGTAGTATAATATATTCCATTCTTCTATATAGTATAAACCAGTATTGAGTATATTCTTTGCATTGTAATTACCTTAATTAGATTCTTGCTCTATTAACTTGTCTTTGTTTTTTTTTTAAAATTGCTAAAATCTTAGTAGCCCGGTTGAATTGCCACACAATTTTAGCTTGATTTTAAGAGTAAGAATGGATCAGGCCAGCATAGCCGTGTTTTGGAACAGAGCCATCTTAAGCGGTATACTATCTTCTTGGCCATGGTTTTGGAATTGAGCAATCTTAAACTGGTATAACCGCCTTTTTAACCGTAAGCCATTTTAAGAAGTCATGTAAAACCTGCTTATAATTAGCCGATTCGATCCATTTTTTGCATGTTGGTATGGGTAATCATACACAACTTGTACAAAAAAAATTCTTAAATCCTTTTGTTTTTCTCACGAATTACTAAAATATTAGTAGCTCGATTGACAATTTTAGTTTGACTCAAGGGTAAGAATGGATAAGCTAATGATCAAGCCAGTATAGGTGTAGTTTGGAACAGAGCCACCTTTAAGGTTTTGGAATTAAACCACCTTAACTAGTATAACTAGCTTCATAGCCACGGGTTTGGAACTGAGCCATTTTAAAAAGCCATATAAACCTGCTTAATCATTAGCCAATCCATTCTGGTATAGATAATCATACGACTTACGCGAAAAAAAAAGTAAAGTCTACTAGCATAGCCTTAAAAATTTGCGCAATTCATTCCAAAAAATAAATTCTTATATGCGATTAATAAATATAAAAGAGCTTGAATAATAACATTCAAATTCAAAATTAATTTAAAATCAAAACTTAACTTCTACCAATAAATTCATAATGAATGCTGATAATATTTTTGAAATCGACAGTGAGAATTCTTTTTTTGAGTCTCAAGACATTCTTCGAGATGCGTCTGATGACAATATAACCACAACTATTGCTACCACAAGCAATGATGTGAAGTTTGCATCTAATATCTCCAATAATTCCGTTACTTTAAATAATAAAAAAGCAAGATCCCAACCGTCTCCTGTTAAACCTTTTTTTTGCAAAAAATTCTTGATGGTAAAATGGTAATTTGTAGCATTTGTAAAAATCAGTATAGTATAACCACAGCTACTGGTAACTTATGCAAACACCTTGATACTCACCATCTGAGCTGGGATTCAGATAAACAATCAGGCCAACAATGTCTTATACATGTCACTCTGGTTATACCGACAGCTGGATTAACCGACAGCTGGTTATATCAACACTTTTTTCCTATAATGTTAAAAATTCATTGGTTATACCGACAATCATAAGAGATATTGGTTATAATGACATACCGACAATTTTAATATTAAAAAATTATTTAAGATAATTTTTATTGCTGGATATAGCGACAATTTTTATAAACCGACTGTCTTTATAGGTGTACCAATCAAATTAATTTTTTAAATTTGCTTTATACTAAGCTTAGCATGAAACAATAAGCATAAAATAAATTCATTTCATTATTTTATGCTAAACATAAAACAATTTCATTTTGTGCTAAAAAAATTCATTTTGCTAAGTTTATAATTCTTAATATAAGCTTGGTGAAAACAAAAAAATTTACCTCTGCCTAAGCTGACATATTTACACATTATCAATATAATGTCGGTATAGATAGAGATGCTTATTAAACTGACATCTGGATATATCGACAATTTTTCCATTGCTGGAGAATGTCGATATAACCAGAGTGACGTGTATTTACATCTGAACTTATGATTTCAAAACAAATTTTAACATTAGCCCAAAAAACTAAATTTAATGCACTAATTGCCGAGTGGATTGTGTCTGATACTTTACCTTTTTCTGTTGTTTCAAGTAAATCTTTTCTTACCATGCTTCGATATCTTAACAATAGTATTGGTTTACCTTCATGTGAAACTATAAAGTCCACTATTCAAGATGCATTTATTTTAATGCAAAAAGATGTTCAAACTCTTTTTCAAAAAGTTTCAAGTAAAATTTCTATTACATTAGATATGTGTACCTCTTGCACCAATATGCCTTTTCTTTGTATTACAGCACATTGGATCAATCATAACCGGAAACTTAAAAAAATCTTACTTGATATATATGCTCTCTTATCCACATACTGGTGAAGAAATCGAAGAACAGTTGCACACCATTTTTGCAGATTTTGATATTACTACCAAAATACTTTGTGCTACTACTGACAGAGGTTCTAATGTGATTTTAGCAATGCAATTGTTAAAAAAGAATTTTGTTTTACAAAATAATTATTTTGATTTTTGGTCTTGTTGTTGTCTAGCTTATTTATTAAATCTCATCATTACAGCTGGTTTAGCACCTATTAAATCATCTGTTGAAAATGTACAAAATTTTGTTAAAGCTATTTTTTCTTCTTCGTCTATAACTCAAGATTTTAGAGAACTTGAAAAATCGATTGGTGAAAGTAAAGCAATTCATAAAATTCCACAAGATGTTTCGACCTAGTGGAATAGTACATACCTTATGCTTTCAGTTTATATAACTATACCTACAACAATTGCAGCTATTATTAAATGTAATATATCAGCAAATTTATATGTGTGAAATATTTCAAAAGAAATTGCTATATGCAATATCTTTCAAAATATTTCGAAAATAATTTCAAAATATTTCAATTTCGAAATATTTTGAAATATAAATTTTGAAATATTGCGAAAATATTAAGTAATATTCAAAAACACAAAATAA
Organism: Gigaspora rosea; assembly: GCA_003550325.1. Lineage (NCBI taxonomy): Eukaryota > Fungi > Glomeromycota > Glomeromycetes > Diversisporales > Gigasporaceae > Gigaspora > Gigaspora rosea. The sequence goes on along the minus strand of QKWP01000872.1, from coordinate 166,839 downwards.
TATTAAATAATTTCTAAATAATATACTGTAAACCTACAAAAAATAATCCTATCAATACTTTCCATATTTAATTTCTGATAACCTGCCATCTTCTGAAACAAATGATCATGTTCCGGGTACATTTGAACCAATCCAGGATCAAAGATCCAATTCCGGGTCATTTGAATCAACCCGTGTTCAAATAATACTATTTCTGGTTTATTTGAGCACTCAACCTGTTCAAATAATATCATTTCAAGTTCCAACTTGGGATTAAAATGATCCAATCTGGGATCAAACAATCCAATTTGTGGTTCAAATGCACCTATTTCTTCAGGTTCATTTGAACTCAACCCGGTTTCAAATGATCACATTCCCAGTGCATTTGAAATCATCGTGGCTTTGAATGATAGCTTTTGAATAATATTACCAAAATTTGCTAAATATAAATATATTTCAAATATTTCGAATCATTTCGAAAACATTTAAAATAAAATTCAATTAGACAATGAGACAAAAAGCATAAAAATTTTAATATAAAACTTTATTTAATTAATAATCCCCTTAATTTTCAATTATTACATTAGCATATGTATTGTATTGACTCGATTACATAAAAATATAAATTAAAAATCAGGAATGCATTTACTAAAAAGAATAATGTACAATATGCATTTACTATAAATGGTTATTTTGTTTTCAAAGCAGATTAGTTTTTATTAAAATATTCGCTAATCTCTAAATATAGTATAAATAATATTTAATTTAAAAATAGAGCTAAAATTTTTAAAGCAATTGTCGTGAGTGGTTTTATTAATTGAAAACAATATCAAAAGTATTAAAAATCTAAATATAAATGTAATTCAAATAAATTAAAAATAATTTTTTAATAACAATAAAATTATCAAATATTTCAAATATATTCGAATTAATTAAAATAAATCTGAAATTAATTAATTAATATATGTATATATTTTGACTGATTACACAGATTCAGATGATCACATTCCGGTTTATTTGGACGTGAGTTGAAAAGATAAATTTTGAATAATGTTAACAAAATTTCCAAATTTAATATATTTCAATATTAGCGCAAAATTTCGAAATATTTTAAAATCATTTAAAAATAAAATTCAATTAGATGAATAATAAATGAGACGAAAAGTAATAATAAACCCTTTTTTATTTACATTTAATAATTTCCTTAATTTCAATTATTACATTAGGCCGTGCAAATAAAATTAATTGTTTCTCATAACATATTAAGGTTAAAGACACCTAGGACCCGGTTGTTATTGTATAAGTATAAAAAAATGTTATATAAAATTTTTAATATAGAATTGTTCGGGGAATTTCTAGTTACACAATCTGCATATCGATGAATGATATTGCATGATCGATTTATATAAAATTTACCATTAAGTTTTATTTTATTATAGGATGCCACCTAGGGATTGGAACCGCCTAAAATTTTTCTTAATCATTTAATCGTTTAACCGTTTAACTGTTTAATTTGGTCAGCATTAAAATAATTCTGGCCCAGATAATTCTGTCTGGAACTATAGAGCAATTTTTAAACAGTTCCAATTCCTAGTGCCATCCCGAGTGGTAAATTATTTTTGCCACCCCTACGATCATCCAATCCAATCGCAGGATGATAATAATAAATTTTTATTCAATAATATCGATATACAGTAACACAATTATAACATTATTACGAAAGTATTTAATTTATTAAAATATTTTAATAAAGTACTACAACCGACCAATTGACGCAACCAGGAGCAGCTTCAAAAAATTCAGGTCGAAATTATCAACCTGAACTTTTGGGGCCACCCTAGTTGCATCGACCAATTACAACATATTAGGCTTAAAACCCATATACCCCATATCAAGATCGCACGCCAAACATTTTCCCGGTACCGATTCATGTCTGGAAAAACTTAAAGAAAAGAAAGAAGTTAGTAAACGAGACAAACAATGAGAAAAGAGAACAAGACAACTAAAAAATACAAAATAATATACCCAAAGTGCCACTTAGCATATTCCAGTGCGATTCATACTTAGCGAAGCCTAAAAAAAAGAAAAGTAAAACAAGACAACTACGAAGTAAACCAAGTCAATTAAAAAAGTATAATAATAAACCTAAAATGTGCCAAGCACTCTCCCAGTGCCGATTCACATTTGTAAAAGTCTAAAGAGAAGAGGAAAGTTAGTAAAACAAGACAAGTAACGAAAAAAAGACAAGACAATTAAATCTAAAGCACCGCTTAACGTTCTTCTGGTGTGGATTTATGCCCAGCGAAGCCCAAAAAAAAAGAGAAGTTAATAAAACAAAACAAACAATAAAAAAAATAACAAGACAACTAAAAAAAGCAAAATGATATACCCCAAGGCAACTTAACGTCTCCCAGTGCTGATTCACATCTGGAAAAGCCTAAAGAGAAGAGAGAAGTTAGTAAAACAAGACAAACTACGAAAAAACAAACAAGATAACTAAAAAATACCAAATAACATATCCGAAGTACTATTTAACATTCTTCTTGTGCCAATTCACACCCAGCGAAGCCTAAAAGAAAGAGAAGTTAGTAAAACGAGACAAACGATAAAAAAAAACAAGGCAACTAAAAAAAACAAAATAACATATCCAAAGTGCGCTTAACGTTCTTCTGGTGCTGATTCATGTCTGGAAAAGCCTAAAGAGAAGAGAAAAGTTAGTAGAAAAGATAAGCGACGAAAAAAAGAACTAAACAATTAAAAAATACAAAATAAAGTATTCAAAGTGCCATTTAATGTTCTCCTAGTGCCGATTCACGCCCAGCAAAGCCTAAAAGAAAGATAAATAAGTAAAACGAGACAAATGACAAAAAAAAAAGAACAAGACAACTAAAAAAAAAAGCTAAATAATATACCCGAAATGCGCTTAATATTCTTCCGGTACCGATTCACGTCCAGCGAAGCCTAAAGAGAAGAAGTTAATAAAATAAAAAAATAAACAAGACAACTAACAAAAAGGAAAACAACATACCTGAAGTGCCACTTATGTGTTTGCCCAGTGCTGCTTTACATTTGGTGGAGCCTAAAAACCCTAAGGAAGAAAAGCAGAATTAGTGAACATGACAAAAAAAAAGGGAGTAGCAAATAAGAAAACCAAATATCTTTCTTACCTGGAATCAGGGCTGGTAATTTTCTGCAGTGACAAAATCAAAATTATGTGCTGACAGAATTTAAATTAAATGATGTAATATGAACCATATTTGCAAAATTATGTGCGATTCTGTGGTATATGTGGCTAAATTATTTGCAATTCTATGGTATGCTTACGAAATTATGTGGTATATATAACTAAAATTAGTCAGAACTTTCCGGACTCTATTTCGAAAAAATTTTTATGACCTTGCTCTTAACATATGGGTAGATTTATGAAATTGTTTATTTATTTTGACACACTCCCAAATTTACATTACACAAATCACAGGTGCGTCAGTCAATTGACATATTTGGGATCCAATCAAATTCAACATGGATATATAGTCGTTTAATACAAGAATATGCCCTGACTGTATATGCAATCTGTCACTATGACAGTTAGGCGTAGTATACAATAACCTTATTCACTGGCTCTTGTTTATACTTCTATATTATTTTTTTTCTTATTGCCCAGATTTCTGATCAAATTTTTCTATTTTCTTTACCTTTTTTATTTACAAATTTCTTAAATAATTAAGAGCTACTAACGAAAAATAAAAATCTTGGCAGAGAAAAAAAAATAGAGAAAAATAAGGTAGAAAATGAAAGAGGTTTTGTTATTTGTAGTAAGTTACACTTTGTGAACAATATCATATACATATTATTGCATTATTAACAATTACTGATTTATTCTTAGCAGATTTTATATTATGATAGCAATCGTATAAATGTTATAGGACCCCGAAATATACATAGATAGGTCAGGTTTGAGTTTGCTTATTTTTGAGGTTTTTTATGCAGATCTTTTTTATTTATAGTAATTTTTTGCTTATTTTTTAAGTTTTTTCTGTAGATCTTACCTTTTTTAGTAACCGATAATTAACCTGACCTATCTATGTATATTTTGGGGTCCTGATATTATATTTGAGTATCAAATACTCCAAGTTCCTACATAACCAAAAATAAGGATTTTATTATTTTATTATAAAAAAAAGTGCAAGATTCTAAAAGTATCACACAAATATTGTATTTATTTTTCCAATTTTTTTTTTAATTGAAAACTATTCGTTCAAAGTAGCTATGCTAATTAAATTTCGATTATATGTTTTAAGATAATTTTTTTAATAAATTTTTCAAGTATTCTATAAAAACAAATACTTAGAACATATATATTAATAGAAAAAATAAAAACATAGTCTTATTTCTTGGCCTTATATAAATAACTAGTAAAATTTCCAGGTGATTGCACATCTATATAGTAAGTTGATATATTTTAAAGTAATAACCAACATTATTTATTTCAGAAGTACGACCCATATTGGCAACTTTTTGATAATAAATAAATGCCAGATTTTTATCCTTATTAACACCAATTCCTTTCTCATAACAAATACCAACACAAAATATTCTTTTAGCATAGCAGACTTTTGATAATAAATAAATGCTAAGTCTTATTGTATAATATAATAGCAATAGACAAAACTCTGGTAAAATCCCAAATCTCTTGACAAAAAAATGAGACCTTGCGAAATTCTCATAAAAAACTAAACCCTGCCAAAGCTTTAAACCTCTCTAGTTAAAGACAAAACCTGTGATTCAAATTCTTCCTATGAAGCAAAACAAATAACAAAGTATTAGATCATCAATGAAATTTATTAATAAGTGATAGCAAGAGAAAATGGAACATTGGTTTATTTAAATAATAAATAATAAACTAATGTTCTATTTTTTCTTGGCGTTACTCACATAATATATTGCAATCTCTTCAAACGTATTCTTATTTTAGCACAAATATATACTTCACTTCATAAATGTGTTTTTGTGGTCTCCATGAGATCATTTAAAGAATTTCACAATATTTAAAATTATTAAGCCTACCTAATAACTTTCGAAATAACCAACTCTTTCAACAGCAACTTTGTGATAGCAATAATGATCAAGATTTGGTAAAGCCAGCACACTATATAGTAGTTTTTTCCTAGCCACCCAAGCTCTCTATATTACTATATAGTACAAATAAATAATACTTCAAAAACTAAATTTTATTTGAATTTTCGCTTATAGTTCTTGGATCATTCTTGAATCGTTACTATAACAAAAAACTAAATTAATGAAAAAACAACTAATTAATATTATAGTAGCTACAACAATTGCTCTTACTTACGCAATTACCAAAAGGCCACAATTGGTTTTGAGGTTGAACAATTGGTTATGCATATTTTACATATAAAACTTTATTTGTATCAATTTTTTTAATTTTTATTTATTTTTTTTGGGGTACAAAATGATCAGCTGGTAGCATTTAGGGCCTTAAAAAAGGTCCAATTCTGTAAATCCGCCCATATGCATCACAAAATTTTTTAACCAGATTATCATCGATATATAACAAAAAACGATATATATTGATTAAAATATATTGATAGAAATCGATAAAACTGCTATAAATCGATGTATATCTTTAATTGATATATATCGTTTAAATAGTTATTAATCATTATGTATCTGATAATCGATAATTAACGAATTTATTCAAGTCGATATATAACGATTAATAGCATCGGGAACAATCACAATTTTGAGATCTTAAATTTTTATTTATAAATCGCGTGCTACCGGATCTGCTTTTTTTAGATCTTTTTTCGATTTTTTTTTTTTATACTATTTTAAATTTTTTTTTTATTCGTTTTGATTGTTTTTTTTATATTTATTTTTTTTACTTATTTATTTTTTCTTTTAGTTTAAAAATATACAGGTATAAAGGTTAACCCCAACCACCTGCTACCTTACAAAGACGGACCTTTTAGAAGTGATAACTGGAATGGCGAAAAAGACAAGCTGTTAGAAACAATAGCACCAGCAATTAACCAGCATGCTGAAGAAATAGAAACATTACAAGAGGAAGTAATTAAGTTAGAAAAAATTAATGAAGTAGAGGCAGCCAATTGAAATAGATCAAAAATCGTGGAGTAGAGCTCTCCCACCTGCCTTATGTTCGTTTTTGAAACATAAAGATAAGTATTTTTTTCAATATGTTTTTGCTCTTTTTTTTTTATTATCATTACAACTAACATTAATACTTTTTTTGGTATTTTCTTGTGGCGTTTTTCAGGTTCGATGTCGTTCTTGCGGTCAATTGTTGTCGTTCTTGCGGTGAAGTGACAGCGTTTTTGTAGTGAAACGACGCTATTCTTGCAGTGAAATGATGGCGTTCTTGCGGTGAAGTGACGACTTTCTTGTGGTGAAGTAACGACATTCTTTCGGTAAAGTAACGGCATTCTACTTTTGCCATTTCATTGACATCGTTTAAGAGGCTTTAGGCTCTTGACTTTCTTGTTGGTAAATAAGTTCTAAAGATTTATGCTTCTAGTAGTTTTTTTTTCACTAGGTAAGTTGCTTTGGTGTTGTTATCGTTATCGTTGTCTTTGGAGCCTTTGGATGTGCTTTCACTACCTTAGTATCATCATTGTTGGTGGGTTTCATTACTTAGTAACTTCGATCTTTGGGCCTTTAGTCAGTATAAATAGAGGAAACTTTGGTGGAAGTTTGTAGTAGTTTAATCGATTTTCATCTTTGGAAAGATTTTGGTGATTTTTTTCTTTTCTCATTGTATTTAGTTGCTGCTTTTTGTTGCTATTAAAAATAAACTTGTATATAGCACGAATATGTATTACGGTTTATAAATAAATTTTAATTTTAATGATATAATTATTGTATAATCGGGCAGATATCAGATGCATTAGTTTTGTATATTGATTATATATTGATTATTGATATGTATCGATTATAATCACTATTAATATATTGGTTATATATCAATTATTAACAATCAAGGATATATAGGGGTGAGTCAGTAAAAAAGGAACAAATTTTTTCTAAGTAAAAGCTTTCTTGACTTTAAGCTTAAATATTTTAACAACTAGATTAATAAATTTAATAAATTTTTTTTTATTTTAATTCTATATAATTTCAAGATTAAAATTAAACAATTTTTAGCAAATTTGATTAAATAGTTGTCAAGATATTTTAATTTAAAAATTAAAAAAATTTAACTAAAAATGATTTGTCCCTTTTCTACTGACTCACCCCTATATATTAATCACAATCACTAGCGATAGAAATAAGCAGGGGTGTTGAGTATCGATATATATCTTACCTGGTTAGTAATCGATATATATCTATGCCGATAATATCTATTGATTATTACTGATTATTACCGATTAATATCTTTATCGATAGTCCTCGTTAGGGGGGATTTAAATCGATTACTATCCAATAATGATAAAAATCGATAGTAATCCCCATGCAAATTTTGGTCATGTGATTTGAGTTCATTCACAATTCTACGTCAGGAAATACCGGATCTGTTAGATTTTATATATCGACTTGCCAATAACAATTCTTATAAATTAGCAAATTATATGCTATTCTGCAGTGATAAACACCAAATTATGTGATATAGGCGTATTTATGTAAATTTTGTAGTATTACAGTATTATGTGAAATACATAAAATCACTGGCCCTGTCTGGAATGTCATATCGGTCAAAAACAAAAATCTTACTATACTGCAATAGTAAAAAAAAATCAATCTAATCTAAAAAAAAATTTTTATTGGCCGATCTGATAGTAATATATATAATATATATAATATATATATAAAATAAAATTTTACTTTTTTCAAAAAAGGCACCCGGCCAGGTTACGAGAAACAATAATATTTGTTTGCACGGCCTAATCTAAAAAAAAGATTTTATTGGCCGATCTGATAGTAATATATATAATATATATAATAAATATATAAAATAAAATTTTACTTTTTTTCAAAAAAAGCACCTGGCCAGGTTACGAGAAACAATAATATTTGTTTGCACGGCCTTAGCATGTGTATTGTTAATTGAAAAAACTCGATTATATAAAAATATAAATAAAATATCAGAAATGCATTTATTAAACAAAAGAACAATGTACAATATGTGTTTACTATCCCTTAGATTGTAGTAGAACACAGGCAAATTTGCCTGCATTTTTGCACTTTTTTAGCTCTGATTTACTTTTTTAAAATGCTAAAATAATTAAATAAAACTTTGTACAATTATATTTGAAAATAAGGATTACTTTTTTGCAAAATTAGTTTTTATATTATAAGAAAATAAATTATAGTTACATATAAGCTGAAAATAGATAATTTTAAGAAAAAATTTTTTTAAAAAATTTTATTACAATTTTTCTGCGATCTTATTTAGTTTTAGTTTTAGAACTATAGTTCTTAAGACAATATTGTAGTTTATATAAAGGATGACAACTTTCATTATTGCAACTTTAATGATTTACTTGTAAAAATTAAGACTTGTATTAGAAGTAAAGATTTTTTTTATAGACGGGAACATATAAAATTTGAAAAAATCTAAAGAAAAATTTTAATAGTAAAAATGCCAATACAAGAACTTTAAACATTTATTATATTAAAGTTTTCTAATGATTTTAAAAAAAATTTATAACAAAGTTACTAAAACAAAACTCAAAGAATATTTTTTACTTAGAAAAGATATGGCTAAAATCAATATTTAAAATTTTATTAAAAATTTTAAAATACGCAGGCAAATTTGCCTGTGTTACAATCTAAGGGATAAATGATCATTTGTTTTCAAAGCGAATTAATTTTTATTAAAATTTCTAAATATTGTATAAATAATATTAAATTTAAAAATGGAGCTAAAACTTCTAAAGCAATCGTCGTGAGCAGTTTTATCAATCGAAACCAATTTCAAAGTACTTAAAATCTAAATATATAAATGTAATTTAAGTAAATTTAAAATAATTTAATTTTTTAATAATGATAAAATTATTAAATATTTCGAATATATTCGAATTAATTAAAATAAATCTGAAAATAATTAATTAATATATGTATATATTTTGACTGATTATACAGATTCAAATGATTACATTCCCAGTTTATTTGAAATCATCATGGGTTAAAATAATAAATTTTGAATAATGTTAACAAAATTTGCAAATTTAATATATTTTAGTATTTGCCAATGTTTCGAAATACTTTGAACCCATTTAAAAATAAAATTCATTTAGACAAGATGAAAGTATAAAAATTAAATAAAAACTTTTGTATTTATATCTAATAATCCCCTTAAATATGTTAGCATGTGTATTGTTAATTGAAAAAACTCAATTACATAAAAATATAAATTAAAAATTAGGAATGAATTTACTAAACAAAAGAATAATGCACAATATGCATTTACTATAAATGGTTATTTGTTTTCAAAGCGAATTAATTTTTAATTTAAAAATGGAGCTAAAGCCTTTAAGCAATTGTCGTGAATGGTTTTATTATCAAGAACTATTTCAAAAGTATTTAAAATCTAAAAATAAATGTAATTCTAGTAAATTTAAAATAATTTATTTTTTTAATTAAAATATATTTGAATAAATTAAAATATATTTGAAAATATTAATTTTTTTGATTGATTACTTTAGACGAATGTTTTAAATAGTAAAAAAAATTTTTAATAAATATGTGAAAGCAATTTGATTATATTAGAAATTTTTGATATTAATCGAAAATATTTAAATATAGGCGATATTTTGTATTCCTTCTCTTCATTGTCATTTCTATCCATTTCATAAATATCATCTAAAATATTTCATACTTCACTTATTTCGTGCATTTATTTTTACCTTTAAAACTTTTCAAACATTTCGTATATTTTCGAATTAAACTTCCTATTTTTTAAAAAATTTAAACTAAACTGAACCTCTCTCTATCTCTCTCTTTATCTCTCTCCCTTTCTTTATTTCGCTTTTTCCCTCTATCTCTCTCTCTTGCTCTATCTTTCTTATCATCATATAGAATTTTCTCAATTCCTATTACCTAAAATTATTTACAATTATTCGCTTTTATTCACATTAATTTTTTCTTTAATATAGTTATATTTTTTATTTTTATCATTTATTTTGTTTCTAATTTGTATTTGTATTTTTTTATTTTCTTATTTTTTATTATTATTATTTTCTATTATATTTATTTATTTTATACACTACTTTCACTTATTTCTTAATTTTGAAAAATGCTGAAAATTACCAAACAACTTGCAAGAAATCCAAGTGTTTTCGCACAAATGCTTGCAGGAAATAAAAAAAGAAAAGATCCAGAGGTATCAACTGAGCGTTCTGTTACCTCTGAAGGTGTTACCTCTAAAGGTTGACCATCATCACCAGCTACTCAAATTACTTCAAGACATTCTGAAGGTATTAATTACCAATCCAGATAAGATCGGTACTATAACTATATTATTACTATATTTGGAATTGGGGATAAACAAATATATAAACAATATATTAGTAAATCTGTTTTAGGTCTAATAAAAAGTTTTTTTTGTACTAAGTAAATATTATTTTTTGATATAAGTAAAGTTGCAGAGCAGGTTCTTGTACATCTACTAGTAAAATTTCATTAAAATCGGACCAGTAGATAAGAAGATATGAGTAAAACATCTTTAAAATTCTTTAAATCATATAAAAATTATATATATAGGCCTGATTCAGATTTTGTACTACCTTGTTTAATATTTGTTTTGCCCCAATTCTAAATATAGAAATATTGCTGATCTTATCTGGATTGGCAATTAAATGTTCTATGCTTTTTAAATTTTTTTTTACTTAATCATAAAATTATGATTAACTTTTTTTTAATTTTTAAGATATTTCAAGAACTTTAAATAAAATTTTAAATAAACTTGACAATCTATCTGAAAAAATTAATCAGATGGATCGAAGATTGGCAGAAGTTAAAGAAAGAATATCAGAAAGCTTTGACCTAGCTCATAAAAATAGGTTTATTCAGGTAAATTTTAATTATTTTTTTAATTATTTTAAATATTTAATAAGAATACTTATTTTTTATCTTTTTGAAATAGCAAACGGTTAAAGCTACGGCAAAAATATTAATTAAAACTGCAAAATACGCTTCTGAAGAAGAATATAAAGAAGCTGCAAAAGAATATCTGTCAGAGAATCAGAGCGAATATTATAAAAGCCTTTTAGACAAAAGATGGTCCACTTATTATAAGCAGAACATTGCTGGACCTGTAAGTTTTTTAATTTTTTGTTAAGTTAAATTTCTAAATATTTTTAAACGTTTTGAATTATTTCAAAAAGGTTTGAATTATTTCGAAATATGTTAAAAATAATCAGTTTCAAATATATTGAAATATTTAGAAATATAATTTAATTTTTGCATAAGGCCATATAAAATTAATTTTTTGGTTCTCATAACATAAAATTTTAAAAATGACCCGGCAACCCGGCTTTTAATTTTATTTTCAAAAAATTTTATATGCAAAAAACATATAAAATTTTTTTATAAAAATTTTAAAAAGTTCACATGGATAATAAATATAGTAAAAAATTTTTTTCAAAATTTTGTTGAATTTGACCTGGCCGGGTTATGAGAACCAATTAATTAAGTTTGTATGGCCTAATATAATCATTTCTAAATATTTAGATATATTCAAAATATTTCGAAATTATTTAACTTTGTAATAATTATATTAAATTTTTAGCTATTAAAGCAGCATCGATCATTACGAAGCGCTTTGACCATACAAATCAAACAAGCATTATTTTCAGTATTTGGCGAAAACAATTTGGATTCAATAAATACAAATATGGCACCATCAAAAATTATGGAATGGAAAGCTTTTGACAAAACAAAGTCTTGCTATAAAAAGCTTTTCACTCTAATATCCTCTGATCCACTTGACACATATATGGCAAGAATCCTTTCAAAAGTATAGCCTACTACAATACCATCGGACATGAATATGGTATATACCATTATAGTATACCAAGTAATACTAAGCCAATATTATAAAAAATTCACAATGAGGAAAGGCATTATGAAAGATAGACTTATAAAAAATTTAGTAAGTAAAATAAACTAAATATTTGCGAAATATTTTAAAATTAAAAAATAATAAAATTTAATTAAATGAAAATCAAAAATTTCAAAAAAAAGCACAAGTTGCAAAAAGGTGAGGAGTTTCTCCTTCCAGCCTCAGATGAAGAAACAAGCGATGAAGAGGTTGTTGGAAATGTAAGAGAAAGCAGAAAAAGCGAAGAAAGTTGCAACCATCCAAAATGGTAAAAATAAAGATTATATTCTAATAAAGCTGTGCACCATATTTTTTTAATTATATAAATTTTTTAATATTACAAATAATATTTAGACTAAGATAAGCAAACGAGATCATGCTTTCTTTACAAGTCCTTTACGATCTCAAGAATCAACTACTACTCCTCAAGAACTTTCGGATGATTCCGAAGAAAGTTATCACGATGATCCTCAACACGATGATCTGCAATACCAGCACAATGATCCTCAACAAGAAACTTCATCTGCTGGTGCAAGTTCTCAAAAAGGTGCTGGTTACCAGAAGTCTCAATAATTTTGGTTTAAAATTTTTTTTATTGTTTTTATTATTTATTTTTTTTTAAACTTTTTTTTATTTTTAACGCTTTTTCTCGCAATTATTTTTATATTTATTTTTTACTGTTTTTTTTTAAATTTTTTTTCGATTTTTTTTTATGATATTATATATTTTTATTTTTTTATTTATTATATTATTATATTTTTTATCTTTTATATTATTAATTTTGACTTATAAATAAATATAATATTTTAAAATTTTAAATACTCTAAAATCTTATGAATACTTTCGAATTTTTGTCATATAATTTAATTTTTGTCTTTCTACTTTGTTTAATATTTTGTTACATTTAAGATAATGTTTATATTGTGCGAAATATTTTGAATTTTTTCAGATTGCTTTTATAATAAAATATCTAATTTTGTTTTATTAATAATATAATTATTCAAGTTTTTAAGGGTAGAGGGTATGTAGATTATTTCTATTAGTAAACGAGTGACAAAAAATATTTTTAATGTGAATTTAAAAGTTGCTACATATAAAAATTGTTCATAATAAAAAATTACACATATCACTAAAAATTTTATTAATTTTGAATGAAATTTGATAAAGCTTTTAAAGTATCAACTTCTGTGAGGGCGGGGTCTATTTTGCGGGGGTGATCACAAATTGGCCAATCAAATCACATGTAAACAATAAGTAAAATAGGGTCGCGAAGATAAAAACAACTATAGTGCGGGACAGCATAAGACATCCAATTTGTTATAACTTTTTTAAAACAAGTTAAAATAAAAATCTCTCTTTCAAATTTATTGTTTTTTATTTAATTAACAAATCTGAAAGAGGGATTTCAAAATTTTTGATTTTAAAAAAGTAGTTACAATTTAAAATTTAAAATTTGACACGTATATATAATTTTAAGAAATTTGATTGGTTAATATTTTTTTTTTGCCATTTTTATCATGAAATTTTTTTTAAAATTTGGCACATTGGATATCTTATACTGTTCCACACTGTATATCTTATATTCTACCGGGCCAATTTTAATGATTCGACCACTGTTAGAATCAGAAAAACATCCTCTACAATTTTATTTAAAAATTTAATATAGTTACTTAATAAAAATTTTCTTTATTATTAACTATAAAATTTTTAGTAACTCATTTATTAATAGAAATGATCTACATACCCTCTATCCTTAAATATATTCGAAATACTTTTGAAATACTTTTTTTATTTTTAGATATTTTAGTTTATTTAAATAATTGTGATAATTAATAGTTTCGAAAACTTTTAAATAATTTTAATTATGATTAAGATTTTTTATTAAAAAATATATTGGTTTACTAAATATTCATTTGTTTTGTCAAAGCGAAAAATTACATAAACTTGATTTAATTGCTTCAATATCAATTACATTAAATAATTCAGTTAATTTATATATATATATTTTTTTTATTTTATTTTTTTTTATTTCTGTTTATTTTTTTATTTATAAATTTATTATATTTTTACATATATTTTATATTATTTTTTGATTTATAAATAAATATTTACAAAGAATACCCAGTAACACCAGAAATAGAACAAAATATAAAATTTAGTAATACTTTAGCCTATCAAATTCTAGATTTTGTTAAACCACATTTTATTGATGTTTATCCAGGAAAAATTACAAGACCTGCTACCAACACAACACCTGAATTTAAATTTAACTACAAATACTTAATCAAAGCTATGGCTAGTAAAAGACCTAAATTTCTTACTGATCTTATATATGAAGCCAATCCCTCTATTGACAAATCAATTACAATACCATTTGAGTTTATTCATTCAACTTTTGTTGATTTACTTAAAGAGTTTACTACTTCTTTATTTACTCAACTCAACTATCCAAAAATACTTTCCTCTTACAATTCTATACCTCCCTATTCTATCTGTAACCGAAACCAAGTAGCATTGAATCTTGCTCGTCTACATTTTATTTTACATGACAAATACCAAACAATCAATACTAACAAATTCTGTCAAGACTTAAATATACGTCCTATTTATCTTAGGCTTCACTACTATATAAGTGAAGATAGCATTAATCAGCCCCTCTTTAAAATTCAAAATGATACCAAATTTAATATCAACATTACTCTCAATATTCCCAAAAAACAATTTTTACAATCTTTTAAAATCCCTTCACTTAAACCATATTTAACAGATCTTAATACATGGTTTGAAAAATTTTTTGAAACCTATAAACTACAATTTACAAAAATCGTCCAAAAGAAAACATACAACTATATTAAACACCAAATTGCACTCAAACTTAATGATACATACAAAGCACTTCTTCCACAAGAATTTAGAATTACTGCTATTAACTCTTTACGTGAACGAATGCAACTATGCTTTCAAGCAGCACTCTTTCATATCCATACTTGTAATTCAGAAAATTGCTCTACATTGCCTTCAGATGTTGAGCATAATGTTCAAAACTTATATACATCTTTCTTTACAGAATCCTTTAAACATTTTCCAGCTCCTCAAAATCTACCCTCTAAACCCAAATACAATCACCCCACTCTTGACTTTTCAATTTTTGATAAAGAAGCGCAATATGCTGCTACATTTCAAAAACAAACACCAATTTCTCTATTTCGACAACTAGCTACCAAAACTGAACAACATTTTCTTGAACTCAATAATCTCAACAAAGAAGAAACTAATCAAGCACGACTTAGTTTCTATTTTTACAATTTCTTTAATGCATACAATAAGACTGCAGCTATTAATGACCAAATTGATAACCTTAGTCCTCATAGTGCAATTGAAAAAATTACTGCTAAGCCAATTGATACTGACTTTTTAGCTAGAGTAATAACCTACTTTCATATTCTCAAGGAAGATAAGCCATCTATTGCATATATTCAAGATGCATATAACAAAAAATTTTATCCAGAAGCTCAAAAAATCCTATTTGCCAAATTTAATGTCCAATTCAAAAAACCAAGTATCAAATCTATCTTTTATAATCCTACTTCAAGTACCAAAATTAATTCCAAAAACAAATC
>QKWP01000872.1:122265-139214 GCA_003550325.1 Gigaspora rosea | reverse complement strand
ATAAATTGGATATTTTAGTTATATAGTATTTACTAGCAAAAATTTCAAATTTAGATTACTTCTTATATATTAATCTAATCTTAAATAAAATTTTAAAATTATAACTAACAAACTTATGTTTATAATTTTATTAATAGTTTAAATAAATTTATTTAGTAAAAAAATTTTTTATAATCAAAAATATTTTGTAAAATTACTAGTAAATGTGCTAAAAACTAGGTTAAACTAGCAAATGCGAATTTTAAAAAAAATGTACAAAATATAAAAAGCTATGTAAAGCTATGAGTTTTTTAAAACAAGTAGCCCATAAGTTAAATATTATTAAAAAATATTTAATTAAGTAGTTAATTTTAAAAATTAATAGATAATTAAGTTTAATTATGTACTAAATCTAGTACAATGTACTAGATCTAGTACAGGTAAATCCTATCCATTAAATTATCTCTTTTTACTAAACAAAAATGGCAAGGATGTTTAGACTTTGTTGATTTATATATTAAGCAAAAGGTTGTAGCATCTGGCCAATCTGCGATTATTGTTGAAATTTTTGGATAGAACCAAATAAATTTGTTATTAAGTAACAAATTAGTTCTGTTCTTTAAGAATGATTGAATTGGTTCTAAAATTATGTCTAAACATTTATGAAATATTTGTCTTTTTATTTCTTTGCCTAAATTAAAAGATTTTATTATTGGCAAATAACCCAGTAATTGTTTTGCATCCGGTTTAGTTCTGCGCCATGTAGGTATATTTCCAATTGATAAATATATTGGGTGAAGCTGACTTTTACCCAATGAATCACAATTGGTAGCATCAGAATATAAAATAATAGATAAAATTTTTGCACCAGTTGGTAAAGTACTTTAAGTGGTTTTTCACCATTGCCCATTATTTTGCTCTTTATAAATATTTTCTTTACCATTCTTTAAAAAAAAAATTAATTAATAAAAACAAAATAAATATGTATATAAAAATAATATTAAAGTTCGCTAATCACCGGGCCCAAATCGGAAGCAAAAAAAAAATAATAACAAAACATATAGAAATCTAAGAAAAACACAGAAAAAACATCGAACAAAGTATAGAAAATTCAATCCAACATTAAAGAGAACATTTCTAGACGAAACTACATTCTCTAAAAACAAAGAAAAGTACAAAAACTTTTGTGAAGCGACAGAAACTCAATTAGCAAACAAGAGAAAAACAAAGAAAGTAACGGCACAAACAAGACTTAAAAAGTAACAAGAAAACTATTGTGCTTGAGTTAGGGAGCTAAAATAACAGAAGAACTAATATAGTCGAATAGTTACATATAAAGAAAGTACAAAGAAAATAATACGATAAAGTAGGCAATAGCTAAAACCCTGCACTGCAGATCACCAATAGATTACGTAAACAAGTTGACATGTATATGAAACGATAAACAAACAACAAATAAACAATAGAAATTCGGCCACACTAAAACAAATAAACAAATACGTAAACGTGGAAATTTTACATTAGTAGTTAACGAGATTAGTAGAAGATAAATGAACAACAAACAGGTTCCGAACTGGAAAGAAAGTTCCTTAAGAGTGGATGTGACGCACTCAGATGTGGCGTGCAGACATGTATAAAGTATTTAAATAAGAAATACATAAGAATGCAAATAATCGACTCTGAGTTAGCAAAAGCAATAGAAGTAATTTTAGCAGAAGAAATATGTCTAATTAGACATTTTACTGAAAACTATCGTGACTTAACAGAAAAGCAGCTCAGAACATACAGACAGTCACAAATGAAGAAAGAATAGAGCGTGAGAAATTTCAAACAAGGAAGAGAATGATGATAGAAGCTAATTGTGATACACTAGATTACAGTATCGAGGAGAAAATATGCAATATAGCAGAGGCTTCGAAAATAAATACAGTGGAGCTAAATCAAATACCCTATATAATCAACAAAAACGAAAGCTATGAAGTAAAGATAAACAATATAGAAGAAGGAAAAAGTGAAGCCATACAGAAGGCAGATATAGCGACGCAAAGCGAACAAGTGCTTAAAAAAGATAATAGTACTATTAAAAAAAACAGAGAAAAACTGAATGGAATCTATACAGTATGGGGTATTCCTAAAGACATATTACCACATGTACTCCAGAAAGAATTAAGCTTCTTTAGGAATATATCGATTATCCAATAGAGGGGCAGAAAAACAAGTAGCGCAGCTCAAGTACTAGTTAAATTTAAGAATAAGAAAAGAAAACAAAATTGGGAAAGCAAATGGGCCGTTGCTTTGGAAAAAATGGGAAGACTATTACGTATGATAACGAATGGATTTAACAAAGAGAAATTAATAAAAAGAAACTGGTACAAAACAAGAATAGCAAATGTACCAAAACACGTAATTGAGTCACTTCTATTAAGACAACTAAGCAGAGTAAATGCAAGATCAGTTTTTATTACGAACAATTGTCATGGTAACCAAAGGAAAATAGCGATAGTATATTTTGAATCTCAAAAAGACTTGGCAAAGGCGAAAGAATCTGGAATATACTACTACGATACAAAACTCGAGTGGCAAGATTCAATGTATGAAGTGCCAAAAGAAAGTGAAGAATATAAAACAGGTGGATAGATTGCAATGAAGGACGGAAGAGAAAGCTTTGTATAGAAGATGCAAACATTAACAAGAGAAGAAAAGAAAAGTATTGGAGAGAAAATATAGGAAGCAAGAGAACAAAGATACTGGAGAAAAAAAGCAACAACCACCAATTTAAAACTGGCAAAGAAAAATTTATATACCATGTAATAAAAAGAAAAAAAATGTGGAAAGATATGATAGCAGTCGATTCGGAAAAGGCAGCGTAAATGAGGAGATTTGGATGAAATTGAAGGAGTTAGAAAGGACAATCAAGGGACTAGCAGGCCCAACCACTCCTAATGAATGAACCAAATCAAATCACAGAATAATAGTAGATAGCATAAGTCTACTAACCATCAAGACACACAAACTTAAGACCTATAGCGCAAAATAGAGAAGGAGAAACAAGTAAAGCAGCACAAAATAGAAATAGAGAGATAGACAAATTTCTAAAGGAACCAAGACAAATTTTTGAAACATCGAGAAAGAACGAGACTAATTATGAAAGGTGGAAAAGTATGAAAGGAGACTAAAAAATCCTCAGCAGAACTAGAGAAATGGGAAAGGTGAAAGAAGGCTTATGGGTCCAAGCAAGAGAAAAAGGAAAAGAGGCAGATACCAGAGGAAGTCACATAGAAGAAGAAGAAAACTGGTCTTTGTGTAAAATAGGAATGCATAACATTAATGGAATTAAAGGAAATAAGATAAAGCTCGAGGTGATTATTGATGTAATGAAGGAGGATAGAATAGACTTCTTGGGGATCTGTGAAACAAATATAACAGAAAAGGAAGGAAAGCTAACACTAAGAAATGAGCAGAAATAGTGAGCTTCTGGATAGAAGCAATAGAAAAAAAAGAAGGGTTTTGGGGTCAGTCTAATAATTGGAAAGAAGTGGTCCAAACATGTAGTGAAGGTAGAAAAACTTGGGCATATGCACTAAAGGTGGACTTATTGTTCAGAAGGCTCGATTACAGTATAATAGTACTGTACGCTCCTCCAAATGATGTAGATATAAGGAAGAAAATTTGGAAATTTGTTCAAGATAGACTAGACCAAAACTATAAAAGAGAACGAAGATTTATAATAATAGGGGACTTCAATCACGAATGGCAAGAAAAGGTCTTTCTAAGGGGTTGCGAAGTAACTAGAAATAGGAAAACAGAAAACATGATCCATTTTATGGTAAACAAGGGTTTAATAGATTCACACAAATGGTGTAAACAAGAAGAAGCAAAACCTACATGGAGAGGAAGGAGTTAGAAATTCGTATCAATTACATATGGGTGTCCAGGGAATGCAAAAACAATGTGCTTAAAGCATATACTTTGGATATGTTAGAAACTACGTCAAGTGACTATGACCTAGTTGTAACCAAGATATTGACGAACATAAACAGAGGTTTGTGAGAGCTGCAGCATGTAGACTAGACAAAACGAAGAGAATTGAGCTGGACGTGGAAAATATAAAAGACAAAAACTGGACAACATACGCACAACACCTGGATTAAAGGTTAGATGTAAAATGGAAAGAGTATCAGAAGGAGAACAATATCAATAAGGTACACAGTCGAGAGACCTTAGACAGGGGGTGGAAATTGATCAAAGAAAGCATCATCGCGTTGGTTAATAAGCACCTACCGAAAAATTGTAAAGCCAAAAGTATAGTCCAGAAGGTGCAAAGTGAGGAACTGCAAGAAATAAGGAAAAGGGTTAAAATGTTGAGCAAGTTGTGTAGGAAAAACAAATACTATATAGGCAAAAATATCGAAAAGAACAATTAATGTTCAATCCACCAAAATCTAGAAGAGGAAAAATCGATACAAAATAGCTATATAGTGTGGTTAGAGGAACTAGGGAAAAAGGTAACGGAAAAATGGAAGGAGAAACATAACATGAGATATATAATGCGAAATAAGGCTGAAGAGGAGGACATGCGAAGAAGCATAGAAGCGCGAGGTGAAATGATCGTGTTAGACCAGCGTAGGATGCTAAACAGTATACTAGATAGATACAGAAACAAGGTAGTAATAGATAGATTAGTCATTGACAAAAAGGGTGAGGAGTTTCTTTTAAATAATGAAGCAGAAGTAAAGGACTATGTAGCAGCACACTTTGAAAACCAGTATAACTCGAGAAAGATAAAAGTAGAAAAAATGGATGATAAATGGAAAGCGCAGTATAGCCTGATCTAAGTTATAGATGAAAACTGATACAGAGAGTTAACCGAGAAGATAAGTGAGCAGGAATGGCAAGAGGCCATAGAAAAGACCAAAAACAATTCAGCGCCAAGTGCATCTGGGATAATGTACCCAGTTCTAAAAAAAGTAGAAAAGAAGACCAATAAGATACTGCGAACATTTGCAATTATGTATATTAAAAGCGGAAGAATACCAAAAAAATAGAAAAAGGGTTTGCTTTACGCAATACCCAAAAATGAATTTTGGAATTATAACCTTAAGGGCGCTGATATTTATTAGGTAATATTTTAGGGGGTGGGGGGTCAAGAAAAATCTTACCTTAGTTAAATTTGATTGGCTAAAATTCTATTTATAGATCTTACCTGGGTGTGGGGTAAGCCCCTATAGTAAATAGATATTAGGTAATAAATGTCAGCGCCCTAATAACATTTGTCCTATAATGTTATTAGAAACATTGCATAAGGCAACAGTAAGAATAATTAATAGAAGAATGAGCAGAACGATAAAAGAAAGAGGGGTATTAAGAGGAAACAATTTCGCAAGTTTACCTGGGGATTCCATGAGCACTCCAATACAGATAATGAATAATATAATCAAGAAAGCAAAAGAAAAAGGAAAGGAACTCTGGGTGTTATTGCAAGATATGAAAAAGGCATTTGACTCCATAAGCCTTACAATGCTTAAACTTGCAATGGAAAGAATTAAACTACCATTGAAGGTTATAGAATTTTTGTTGGACTTGTACGAGAATCAGAAAATCGAAGTCATTACAGCGTTTGGTAATAGCAGGGAAGTAAATGCAGAAGATGGCATCGACCAGAGGGAAGTGGTGTCACCCTCATGTGGAGAATATTCTATGATTCGTTGCTAAAGATGATACAGGACCAAAAAAACCTGGGATATAAGGTATCAGTACAATGGCCAACTGATATAGTATTAGGGAAGACAGATGAATATTGTGGAGACAGGCGGCATTAGCTTACGCAAATGACACCACATGGATTGCAAAGTCAAAAAGATTTAACATCAATTATAAGTATAGCTAATGAATTTTATGAGATAAACGATATAAAAATAAATGGAAAAAATCAAAGTTGTTAGTAATTAATAGCACTGGGTCCGAATTAAATGTTGAAGTATGAGAAAACAAAAGCATAGTGCAGGCAAAAAATGCAGATTAAGCAGTAAGATTCTTAGGAGTTTGGTTAATAGAAAAAAGAGGAAAAGGGCATATAAACAAAATAATTCGAGGAGAAATAGAGGCATTAGTGCAGGTAGTCAAGAAAAAGAGAATTATGTTGAGTTAATTGATCTATATAAACAACAAGGTATTATTGCCAAGGGCAGAATATAGACTACAAACAACATTTCTATGTAGAAAAGAATGCGAAAAACTGCAACAGCTGTTCTTGAGAATTTTAAAACAAAAAAGTGGTTTAGCGTTAAACACGCCGAATGGTATACTGAGTCACAAAAATATAGTAGGGGTGCAGTTTCTATGGAATAGTCACGTGGCACATCACATCACAGGACTAACATTAAAACTCAATGATACTAAAGGGACAGGTGACCAACATGGATCCGCATTAGATAGGCGCAAGTTCAAAATAAGTGTACAAAGTCGATACTAGGATTAGAGAAAGAACAGCTAAATGAAATAGAAATTACACATAATATGGCCCTTTGTGTAATATGAGAAGCGCATGCACTAGGCTTTAGGTTTGAATAAGGTCATATGGGAAAGTACTTAGAAATTGCAGAAAAAGGAAGAGAAATACGCAAAGTATTGAGAAAGGATTTAAAAAAAGGATTTCAGAGCGGACAGGACCTACAACTATATCTGGTAGAGCAGCTGATTAATAAAAACAGCGAAAGAATACTGACATGAGAGCAAGTAAGAAATATAAAAAATAAAAAAGGTTTTGGGAAAAAGCCTGAATGGTACAAGTTTCTGGAAGAGAAAATAATTGAAGACAGTTACACATGACAAGTCGAGTGAATTCAGGCAAACGAATAGAAATGTGTATGCAATAAAACCAGAACTTGTACGAATATTTAGGGATGCACGAAAGCATAAAATGATCATCTTTGGAAACAGAACCAAAGGAGCCCAGATAGGAAAAGTGATAGGAAGAAAGGGCCCAAAGCGAACAATGATAATAGAACATTGGCAGAAGTGTGAAGGCAGTAGTAATACAAAACAAGAAATAGAACGATGTAGTGGGTGTAAAGATAATCAAAGGAAGGATGAAAATTTGTGCATCATGTATAAAAAGTTTAAAAGCGAAAAACGTGCTTTAAACAAGCACTTAGTTAAGAAATTAGAGTATAAGGTCATGTGTGAAATAGATTTAACAAACATAGAGACAGTAGAGGCAAAAGTTTCAAGAAAAGTAAATACAGAAAACCAGCAGGTAGAAAGAATAGTAATTAGCTGCCAGGAAAGCAAGATACTAAAGGAATGGATCCCAGATACCAAAGTGCGGAAAAAACTAGAAGAAATGAGAGAAAAGCTTCATAAAAGGCAAGAATGGGATGTTTTTATGGATGGATCCATGGAGATAATAGAAGCACAAAACGAAAATGTGACTAAGCAACGAATGGGAATTGGATGGAAAGCATGCCCAATGAATATGGAACCAAAAAAATTCGATGAAGATATAAGTTTCCAAGAAGCAATAATCGATTGGCCGTCTTCATCAAGGGCTGAACTTGGAGCGATTGCAATGGCGTTTTTAGCTATACTATGCAAGGCAAGAGTAAGAAACTTACCGACAGTAACAATGCGATAAATTCAATCAACCAAAATGCGAATCTCAGTTCAGCCCGAAAGGAGCTTAAGCTAAATAACAGAAACTGGTTAAGGGCAATTAGAGATTGCGTGCATAAAAAGGAGATAAATAGAACTAGATAAGATAAAGAAGCATGCAGGGATAAGAGGTAACGAGGAAGCAGATAAACTCGCAAAAAAAGGTGCTATTAGAGGGGAAGGATTTAGCATAAGTAGTGGTTGGACAAAAGGTTTAAGAATTATACCAAGATGTAATAATCACATCGTAGACAGGCCATTGAGGAAGTTTGTGCAAGATGTGATTGTATCAATTTATGACGTAGGGTGGGTAAGCTCAGTAGCATTAGGATTGGATGTAAAAGAAGGGAATTATATGGTGGAAATAGACTGGAAAAGCACATAGTTGCATTTGAATAAATTAAAAGATAGAAATTGTCATGATGAAAAGGGTAGTAGAAAGTGGGTACATAGAATTAAAAGAATAAATAAGCAGTTGCCTATGATGTCAGTCCTACATCAAAGATATCCGAAGATTTACACAGAAGACCAATGCATCACATGTCACAGCAAGATAGAGACACAAGATCACTTAGCAGAATGTATTCTGCTACAAAAAGTATGGGAAGACAACGAGGCTGAAGTATTTAAAGAAGCTCTTGAAGATGAGAAGTTAGATTGGGGCCCTGAACAAAAACAAAAATGTGAAACCCTCTGGGCCGGAGATGGTGATGAAGACAGGAAAAAGAGAGGAAAGTTTTTATTATATAGTCTGGTTCCTGTAATGAAGCAAGAAGAGTCACCCACAGAAATAAAGGAGAAAAATGAAATTTTTGAAAGAATGAGCGTTAAATTTACAGAAAAAATTTGGAAACCCAGATGCGAAGCTGTAGCTGAATGGGAAAAAGAAAGGAACATAAAGAAATTAAGAAAGCATAAAGTTGATGTAAGAGACAAGGATATTAAAGAAGTAAATATTCAGCGAAAAAGTAAGAAAGCAAGTAATGAGAAGGTTACCCAGGGTGGGCCTGAAGTAGAGGACAAGCCTCTGGGCAAATTCGAAAAGTTGGTGAAAGAAGCAAAGCGCATCTTAGGAAACTGGATAGAGGGCGCGATGAGACCATTTTGGATGTCACTGGCCAAACCATGGAAAAACAGAAAATAAAGGTTGTCCTGACAAAGCCAGCAAAAGCTTATCGATGATAATTTGAAAGTTTTCTATACATTAGAAAACAGAAAATTGGAGACAAATCTTGACTGCAGCAGATTGCATTTAGGTACTTCGGTAACCAGATGAGTCTTTATTGTGATAGGAAGGGAATCGTAGGCATTAGTCATAAAATCCTAAAGTAGTATACTCATATCTCAAATAATAAAGGCAGAATTGCCCAAAAAAAAAATAATAATATTAAAGTTAATATACCTTAGTAGTTTTATATAATTCTTCATATTCAAGTGCAAAAAGTTTGAAATATATCAGGAATTTCTAATATATTTGAATGCAACTCATTAATGGCATATGATATAAGAAATACTTAGTATTATCATAATCCAATGCTTTAGTTTTTATATATGACAAATTAGATTTCATATTATTCATAAATAGTTTTCCTTGTTTAATATTTTTTGGTAATGGAGATTTAGAATGATTTGAATGCGTATTAAAGAATGAGATAATCGCATTTCCAGCTGCATTACTTAGTTTATATTTTGTAACCAAAACCATTAAATCAGCATAAGCTTCGTTAGGAAATTTATTATATTCTTGATTTTCATCGTCAGATAAATTATTTTGTATATCTTTGAAATAATCTGCGCTAACTTAAATATTATCAGATAATTTACGATAATCTTGTGAAGTATTTTCAAATTCATCAAGAATATTAGTATTAGGATCAACTTCAAAATTTTTTGAATATGTGTTATCCTCTAATTCAAAAAACATATCTGCTAAATTTTCAAACAAATTATCATCATTAGATAAATTTGTAGTATTACTTTCTAAATTAATATTTTGCACAGGGTTGCTAAAGTTAATATCTTTAAATAAAATTATTTTAGAGGTTTTAGAGGAAAAGGAATATCCAATATCTAATTGGTCTTTATTAATATCATTTTGAGGCAATTCATCAAAAAGCGAAAACTTGTGAAAACTCTTAGCACTTTTGGTAAAAACTGGAACATCTTCAACAGTATTAAGACACTTGGACATATGTTTACTTAATTCATTTGTAATGAAAAAGTACGTTCGCAGATAGAGTATATGAAGCTAGACATTTTATGAGATTAGGATTATATTTGATATTTAAAGAGAAATAGTGAAATTTATATTCTAAAATTATAATAATTTTAATTTGATTTAAAATTTTAAAGATATTTGGAAATAAAATTTTTTATGAAAAAAATAAAGAAGTTTTTAATCATATTTATATCTTTTTGAAAGTATAGAAATTCTGTTTATATTTTAAATTAAACTAAAGTATTTACTTTATTATGTTGGCATCTATTGAAAATTATGTTCATAAAAATATTTCAAAACGATGCGAGATAATTCGAAATAATTAAAATTTATATATAAGTTCAATAAATATTTAATTTAAAAATTATTCAATTTGTTACAATATACTTTAATTAATTTCAAAATTATGCGAAAAAATTAAAAATTTATTAAATACATTATTATTTAAATTATTCAATTCATTACGATAATCTTAAATACTTTGTAATTTCTCAAAAAAATGCGAAATAATTAAAATTTATCAAATTTTATTTATTTAATTTCATAGCATATCTGCGAATATATGCGCGATTATTAAACATTTATTAAGAAAATTAATGCGATTAATTAATTCTACATAGTATTAACAGAGAAGTTGTTGGCCATGTTATGGCATATGAAACAATGAGAGAAAAATACCAAGCTTAAGCATAGCCCACTGATCGAATGAACTTAACTAGCACAATTTTGGCATTCTGGAATAAATGATAAAACACTTTGTAATTTCTCAAAATAATTAAAAGTTATCAAATTTCATTTATCTAATTTTCACAGCATATTTGCAAATTTATGTGCATTATTAAACATTTATTAAATTTTTTTTAAGTAAAATTAATGCGATTGATTAATTTTACTCTACATAGTATCACAGAGAAGTCATTGGTCACGTTATGGCATATGAAACCACGAGAGAAGAATACTAAGATTAAGTGAATTGGGTATCACCTGAGTCACCCGCAGGTTGGGGTGATGCGGGTTGACTTGCCCCTTTTAAATACTCTGTGATTACTTATTGATTACCTTATTAATTGAACAATTAAACCCTGTAATTTGTATTGTTGTTTTATCTTAGATCGTTAAGTAACTTAATGATCTGAGTTATTTTTTTTAAACTGTGATTATGAACACAATTCAAGATCCGATTACTAATATTATCCAAAAATTACCTGACATTGTTAAGTGACTTAACAAATCGATTCTAATTTTGACAGCATACCTAACAGATGGCCTGTCAGGTGACCCGTTGGGTGACCTGGTGGAGCCTTTTTTTTAACTGACCGGTTGGCAGGATGAAAATTTTTTAGACGGGCAATTCACTAAGCACAGCACACTGATCAAATAAACTTAACTAGCGCAATTTTGGCATTCTGAAAAAGTTACAAATTTCATTTATTTAATTTTTATAGCATATCTGCGAATTTATATGCGATTATTAAACCTTTCGAAATTATCTGCATTAGACTAATATTAGACTACGTAGAAGTTCACTGAACACACATGTGAAACTATGAAGTAGTATAAAAGGTATTATTGTCTTGCCGATTTTGAAATACAATCAATTTTTGAAAAACAAAAATCCTTATTAAATTTTGCCATAAATAGTAAACAATGGATAGTTTTTACATCATCAACTTCAATTCGTTACAATATACTTTAATTAATTTCAAAACATTTCAAAATTATGCGAAGTTATTAGAAATGTATTAAATCAATTATTTTTTAAATTATTTAATTCATTACTGTTCATTAAAGCTAAAAATTCGAATAAAAAAATTGGATAATTGGTGGATATAATTGTTCTAATATTTTTTTTATCTAAAGAACGTAGGAATAAGTAAGTTGTTTTATATAAATCTATATTTAAATTTTATATTGAAAGAACACTACTTAATTATTCTTAATAATATAATCAAGCTTTTTGCAAATATTTAAAAGTTTTTACAAGATTTCGCAAGATTTCGCAGAATTTCACAAAATTTCGCAATTTTAGCCAAGGAACCGGTGGTCAAACTAATCAAGGTGGTCAAACTGATCAAGGTGATCAAACTGATTAAGGTGACAATTAGATCAACTGATGGAGAAGCCGTGGTGAAAAAGAGCTGTTTAAAATTATTTATTATTATTTATTTATTATTATACATTATATATAATTTTGGCATTTCTCAAAAAAATGCGAAATAATTAAAATTTGTTTCGCAGCAAATATAAAATTAATATAACACAAAATCCAGTTCAAGTAACTTCTGTATAATGGATTAAAAGAAAATTTGCGCAATTATTAAACATTTATTAAATTTTTTTTAAAAAATTATTAAACATTTATTAAATTTTTTTTAAAAAATTATTAAACATTTATTAAATTTTTTTTAAAAAATTATTAAACATTTATTAAATTTTTTTTAAAAAATTATTAAACATTTATTAAATTTTTTTTAAAAAATTATTAAACATTTATTAAATTTTTTTTAAAAAATTATTAAACATTTATTAAATTTTTTTTAAAAAATTATTAAACATTTATTAAATTTTTTTTAAAAAATTATTAAACATTTATTAAATTTTTTTTAAAAAATTATTAAACATTTATTAAATTTTTTTTAAAAAATTATTAAACATTTATTAAATTTTTTTTAAAAAATTATTAAACATTTATTAAATTTTTTTTAAAAAATTATTAAACATTTATTAAATTTTTTTTAAAAAATTATTAAACATTTATTAAATTTTTTTTAAAAAATTATTAAACATTTATTAAATTTTTTTTAAAAAATTATTAAACATTTATTAAATTTTTTTTAAAAAATTATTAAACATTTATTAAATTTTTTTTAAAAAATTATTAAACATTTATTAAATTTTTTTTAAAAAATTATTAAACATTTATTAAATTTTTTTTAAAAAATTATTAAACATTTATTAAATTTTTTTTAAAAAATTATTAAACATTTATTAAAAAATTATTAAATATTTATTAAATTTTTTTTAAAAAATTAGTATGATTTTTACTCTACATAGTGTTAGTAGCGAAGTCATTGGTCACGTAATAGCATGTAAAACTATAAGCCAAGATTAATCACAGCCTGATATTGTTTTTACATAAATCGACAACTTTCAATTTATTACAATATACTTTAATTAATTTCGAACCATTTCAAAAATATGTGAAATTATTAAAAATGTATTAACAGCCGTGTATAGAATAATGGCTTGGATGCTAATGTTTAAATTCCAATTCAATAAATTATTTTTTAAATTATTCAATTCATTACAATAATCTTTGTTTATTAAAGCTAAAAATTCAATAAAATAATTGGTGGATACGGTATATTGGTTTTCATAATTGTTCTAATTTTTTTTATCTAAAGAACGTAGGAATAAGTTGTTTTATATAAATTTACATTTAAATTTTATATTAAAAGAACACTACTAAATTATTCTTAATGCTTTTTGCAAATATTTAAAAGTTTTTACAATATTTTCGAAGGATTTCGCAAAATTTTGCAATTTAAAATTTTATATTTATATTATACAAATATTTTTAAATTAAATATACATTTTTAATTTATATATACAGGAACTAAATAATTTGTAATTTCTCAAAAAAATTTAAAATAATTAAAATTTGTAATAATATTATATAGTGTTTTTCGCAGCAAATATATGTGCAATTATTAAAATTTTTTTAAAAAATTATTAAAACTTTTTTAAAAAATTATTAATTTTTTTTAAAAATTATTAGGGCACTAACAGATATTACGTAATATTATTTTACTATAGAGCAACCCCTCCCCCTCACATAAAATATATATTAATTGGGCCAGAGCGTAGCCCGAGGACCCTAGTAATTACTATATATCATATACAATAGTACTTCAGCTATATTACATTTTATAATAAATAATTTTTCATGTAAAAAGTTTTCCAAGCATTTATTTGTATAGGGGTACAATACACGGGGTCAGAGATATATCTTGTGCGAGGCAATATTGCATTTATGATTTTGTGCAAGATATATAAGTACTGTATATCAAGGGATATTACATCTTTACTAACCGGGTATTTTACTATACATTCCCAAGTGCAATTAATCATCCTTATTATCTGGAATACTTTACATTCCAAGTGCTATTATTTTCAATTTATCCACCTAGTACAATACATTCTAGGTCTCTGAAGATTGTGAGGGGTATTATATAATGGGTTTTTTAGTTCACACAGTACGGTACGTATATATGTTAAGTATATACGGTATTGATATAAAAACAAATTTTCTGTAAGAAATTTTTTGACACAAAAAATATTGTGTTCAGGTACTCTCTATATTTATTAATTAGTTCTATGGTACGCATTTAAAATTTATTAATTTGGAAAATTGTACCAAGATTTTGTGTTTGTATGATTCGATTTGGTAAATAGTACCAAGTTCACCAAATTTCTAAATTAGGTTTAAATATATCGATATATAGCGATAGCAGATAAGCAATTATTATTGAATTAAATGCACTTTTAAAAAAGTTTGAACTCTTGCCAATTAATCAACAAAATTTGACCTGAAATTTTTTTATCAGATCGGAATACTATACTTTGAAGTTTTGGGTAACTTTTGCATGTTTCAAGATGAAAGTATATACAGTATTTATATATAGATATAACAAAACTCAATCTTAATAAATATCTGATCAAAAACTTTTTAATCATCGTTTAATAGTTGACTATTTTTTTTTTTATTAATGATCACGTTTTTTTATTTAATTTGTAAAATGTGATAAAACACAAATTCATTTTCTTTCTAAAGTATTAAATACTTATGGCCCTAAATTTTTCGAGTTTTTTTTTTAAAATCATTCCTCAATTGGAGTTGCTACTTAAAGCATTTTAATCGCATGTAATTCGGAAACCCCAATAAACTTAAAAATCAATGCTTTAAATAAAAACTTCAAGCTAAGCCAATTTCAAGTCAACGTTATGTCTTATTGTAAGATATCCTCTAGCCTACAAATTTGTTCAAGTTATGAGTCGACAAATCTTTCTTCTTAGTCCTAAGTTCGATAAAACCTATATCTATAAATCACCAAATAATAAGTATCAAAATTTTAGTAATGCCTATGCATATAGTTTCATGGTAAAAAATGAAAACCAGCTCCAAGTCGGTTAGTTATTTGTGATGCTGCTACCAAAGAATGGCAGGAAATAAAAAAATTAGAAGATACCGAAATCGACAATATTATAAGACAACATTTTACTACACCTCTAAAGCTGCAGAGTTATTTTCAATCTGCAGTTTTATCCAGTAGAACACAAGTCTCAGACTCTGTAACAGATAATCTTTCTCATATTATAACACTACCAATGGTTCATCACGTAGAAAAAATTAGAAGTAATGCGTCAGCTCAAAAAAAATCAGCTGAATTAAAAGAAATTGCAGAAAAAAACCTGAAAGAATTAGAAAATATATATAGCATCACAACCGATATACAACTTCATAAAGACTTACTTACTAGAATTTCAGATCGTAAAGCAGGAATTCAAATGCACGAAAAAAAATTAAAAAATTAAAAAGAAATGCTGAATATCAATCTAATGCCGATTTAAGAAAATCAAACAAATTGAAAAAGAACAGACAGTTGTCCAATACAATGTACCTGGTAGACCATCCTTTTTGACCCAAAATCCAGATTTACTTGAGTACATTCATGAATCAGTAGAATATGGATCCGCTGATAAACGTAGGCGTAAAGAGGCCATAAAAGTAAGAATAGTAAATCATTTATGTGAGAATTTTGAGAATAATTATGGAGTATATATGGCTCGAACAACTTTGAACAACTATCTCCTGCCCCGCCGCTCAAAAACGATTGCAGCCAAAGCACACCACCATCCCGCCTGGGTATCTGTAACTGGAGTTTCACATGATGAAACAAAAGATTATTTTGATGAGCATTACTGCCTTGCTTCCATGAAGAGAGCAAGGCAGTTTGCTCAAGCATTTTCAGACACTTCTGTAATAATTTCACAAGATGATAAAGTTAAAATAGGTCTAGGTGTACCTGCAGTCAGCAGAACGTTTCGTACTTTACAATCTGCGCTTGAACCAGTTCAAGTACCTGATCACGACTTTGTGTATGGAACCAATCAGAAACTTATACTATCAGTTTATCTTATGATAAAACCTAGTGAAATAAATGATGATCTTTGAACCGGGCAAATGGCAATTTTTGTTAGATCTCAATGGTCAATAGGTATAAATATTTCAATTGCTTTTTTTTTCTTATGTTTACGCTGCGCATCCACAATACGCTGATTAGTGTTATTTCTGCGCGCCCAAAATGAATAAAGATCTATTTCGTATTCATATAAAATTATGTTAAACATAAATTACAAAATTATTAACGTTTTATTTTTTTTTTTTGTATAAAATATAAATGTATGCACACTTATATTCTTTGACAATATTGAATAGGCATGTCATCAATTACTCACGTGGAAGATATTTCTTCTCTTGTATCTGATGATCAATATTATGGAATCCTAAAAATAAATAATAATGTAAAGCCTATTTGGATATTATTGGTTGACGGGTGTCCCGACGAGAACCCCCAGCATTTTAAAAATATTCAGTCATATTGCAAGCTATTTAGAAAATTCAACTTGGACTATTTGACTATACGTACGCACGCTCCGTGATAGTCCAAATATCCCTTACTTTGTAGAGGTTCACAGGCAAATTTGCCTGTATAATTACTATAAATATACCTCTGATCTAGTTTTTTAATCATTTAAGATATTTAAATAAAATTTGGTATTATAAACAAGGATTATATTTTTGAATTATTTAAACTTATATTATAAGACAAAAAGTTTATGTTGCTTATAAGATGAAAATATTAAATTTTAAGAAATTTTTTATCCAAAAAAAATTTTACAATATCTTGGCAAATTCTTTAAATATTGGTTTTAAAAATATAGTTTCTTATACAACTTTGTAGTTTATATAAAGGATGACAACTTTCATTATTTGACTTTAAATGATTTACTTGTAAAAATTAGGACTTGTATTAGAAGT
>QKWP01000872.1:94487-113366 GCA_003550325.1 Gigaspora rosea | reverse complement strand
TTTTTTTTTTTTTTTTAATACATCACTAACGGTTCTTTTTCTTTAGAATGAACATAGTACGATTGTTATTACGGATAGTGCGATAGTAGAATGTACGTAGCATAGCATGATAGATGTAGTATGATAGTTCGGGATATAGCAAGATGTAACATAATAGTTAGTAGCACGATAGTTAGTATGAGGCATAGCATAATATTTAGTATGGGATTTAGTATAATGGTGGGGATGATAGTTGTGATCGGGTTTATGTTGTAATTTGTATTTATTTTTTGTATTTTTTTTTTTTTTAATTTTTTTTTGTACTTTGTAATAAATAAATTGTTAAAATATAAAAAAAATATATGAATATTTGAATTTATTATTTTAATAATATATGAAAAATTAGCTAGCATTTAATATTTAGGCGAGCATATAGTAATTTTTTATTATTCGCTTTTTGCTATTTTTTTTATTTTTTACAACCTGTGCAGATTATTGAATTGTTAATTGTTAAAGATCTGCGCAGAAAATAAAAAAAAATTTCTTCAACGATCGCTGGCAGGGTCGCAGATCTGCATTAATTTTTAATAATTGTTTTTTTTTAAAAATCTGCGCAGATTTGCACTATAAAAACTTCCCTGATGTAATTTTACAATAAGAAATAATGAAAACAATAGTAAATGATACAATATTTTATTTTATAAGTTATAAATATTTTTGATAAAAAATAAAAATCTTACAAAATTTGTTTAGATAAACTAAATAGAAATAACTAAATTTGGGCTATAGCTATACTATAATTTTTGTACTATGGTACTAGTACTGGTATACTTAATTGTCCAATCATATCCCTTTAAAGTCATATGGTCCAATCACATAATAAGGGCATGCCTTTTGGCCAAAGGCATGCACCAGGGGCATGCCCCCTGAGGCATGCCCTTTAATACTATGCCCCAACTCTAGTGACTGATTCCAATTAGGTAGACGTATTCCCAAATTGGAAGGAGTAAACACTGCTGATCTTTTGGAGGGGTAAACAGGACTCTGGACATGTAGTACAGAGATCATATGTTACGCATTTCAGCAAAAACCCCCAAAATTTGAAAAGCAAAAAATCGGTTTTTGGCATTTATCTTGGCACCCAGTAGTCCAATTTGAAAGAACTTTTTTTTAAAATGAAGCTCTCAGTGAGGCGCATCTACAAAAAAAAGTTCATTCAATTCTGATCAATGGATCAAAAGTTATTTAACTAAATAGATTTTGTCGTTTCAGAAAATTAGGTCAAAATTGGCCAAAATCCAGTTATGACCTATTTCAGAGATGTCCGGGTCCTGGGTAAACTGAATTGCACTTTTTGGCGAAATTTTGAAAAAGCCAAAGAGAGATAGCAGGGAGACCAAAACTTGTAAAGAGTTAAGTTTTACATTTTGTAGAATAGTATAGATAACCAAAAGTATGTTTTTGTCTAGACTTCCACCTTTTTTGACAAATAACACCAGGGTTTTAGCACTGTTTTAGCCCTACTACGTTTCTATAGCAACGAAGTCTTCTACCCAGAGAACCAAACCCACAAGAAAAATCTTTTTCAGCTCTATTTTAGTCTTTTCGCATGCAATCTGAAGTCCTGTATCCAAGTTGCTTCTAGATAAAGTTTTTGTTATATATAAAAATACTAACTACAAAATTTTCATAGATCGGTGCTTATGGGAAGTTTTGGTTCAAAGGATCGTTGGAAAGAGTTCTATATAATTTTCTGTTTTTTTTTTTTATTTATTATTATATATATTACATTTTTAAATTAAATATATATTTTTAATTAATATTATATATTTTATTATAATAAATGCATATATAATTTATTAATAACTTTATTTTTTAAAAAATTTAAAAATTACAAATATAAAACAAAATAATAATAGAATTTTTATTAAAAATAAAAAAAAAGACAAAAAAAAGTCGCATTATTTGTATATAAAAAAAAACCAAAAAAAAAGTTTTACACTTCATAATTAGGTTCTTCTTGTTCTTCATCGAATCTATAATCTATATTTTTTGTTGAAGTTGTAGATTCTTTATCTTTTTAAATATATTCGAAAATTTCTAAAATTTGAACACAATACAAAAAATCGCAAATTTTTAAGAAATTTTAAATATACTTGCCTTTTCTTGGCTTTTTGTTGCCTAAAAAATATTTTTTTAAATAAAAATTCAATTTAAAAATTTAAAAAAATTTTGTATTTTAAAATATAAACTTCCTTTTTGGAGGATTGCAAAGGTTATTTGAGATAATTAGATGTATTCTATAAATTTTTTAAATGTTTAAAATAATTATAAAAAAAATGTGATAATATTTCTATATAATCTATGTATAAATATACTTGTTCGAATTCTTCTAATTGTTCTTCAAATTCTTCTGGTTCATTTCTTTCTTCTAATTCTTTTGGTTCGTTTTTTTCTTCAATATCCTCTGAAATTAATGTCAAAAACGATTCACGTCGTTCTAACATTCGCTTTATTTCAAAAAATTGAGCAAATTTTTAGTAAATAATAATAATACTAATAATAATAATAATAATAATAATAATAATAATAACTTGATATCTTCCAAGATCTTCTTTAACGATATCTTCAGAAATCGTTAACTTTTTGTAGTTTGGGCTAAGAATAGATTGGCATACCGCCATTGTGTATACCATCTTGTAGTTAGTTGTTTCTCCAGAGGGCCAAATCCTATTTAAAATTCGAACAACGTAAGTATCATTTTCATCAGAACTATTCGCAACTTTTGCAAAAAGAAGCTTAGAACAATTCTTTGTCTTTTCTGATCTTTTCCAATTCAAAACTTCTTCAGGTTTCAGCTTGGTGTTAATAGGGTCTAAAAGATTGCCAAAAATAGAAAACATAGAGTCTTTAGTTTTAGTGGTTAAAGTGCTTCACAACAATCTAACTTTTTCCAAAAGCTAAAAATTTTTTAAAATTAGAAAATAATAACGTATTTAATATTTTCGAATATATGTGAAAATTGCAAATATTTTTCGAATTTATTCGAAAAATGTTTAAATATTTTAAATAAATTCAAATATTTTTTAAAAAAAAAATAAATTTTTACAGGTCCATAAAGTTTCTTCGCATAATAGGCTTTCCAATCTTTATCTGACAATCTTCACATGAATTCACGATTATGCTCCCTAAAATAGCCTCTGCTCCTCTCTTGAGTTCTACATCCATAGAATAGATTGAGTTGTCTAACAACTCATTAGCAATTCCTTTAACGCTTTGCTAATTATAAAAAAATTATTAGAATAAAATATAAAAAATTAAAATAAATATTAAAAAAATTAAAAAAATTACTTCAAGAAAAGCCTTTTCATTTGTTGCGTCATAGTTCTTAACCAAATTTTCTTCGAGTCTTTTCATTTGCTCTTCAAGCCAATCAACTTTCGAACTAATTCGCTTCACATGGTGAAGAAGTTCACCCTGGTTCTCTAAAAGCTTAGAGATCGTTGTATGCGATACTTTATTTAAAATTAAATTATAATCAATGAAAATATTTAAAAAATAAAAAAATAATTAAAAAATATAATTTTAAATTAAATTAACAATTTTTGCAAGTTTGCGCAGGTTCAGTTGAGTCTGCGGCTTCCACAGATGAACTTCCAGCTTCCACAATGTCTTGCTTCATTTCCGCGATTGGATCTTGTCTACATGTAGCTTTTTCTTTGGTGGTTTTGGTGGTCTTGTTCTTGGAACTGGCAAGTTTTTGCCTGAACATCCTTTCAAAATGTGTATATGTTTAAAAGTTTATTAATAATTATTGCTAAAAAATAATTAAAAATAAAATATAAAAAATAAAATAAAAATAAAGAATTTAAAAATCAATGATCTTATAGTGAGCCAGAAAATAAAGACTTATATAAAAAATATAAGCCAGCAGACTTAGCAAAATAGTTATTCATCACATTCGTATAGCTAGAGCTTGCCAGAGGTTTTACTACTTCTTTGCTGAAACCTAGCATTTTGTAGCAAAATCGTTAAGAAAGTGTTACTAATTAGTTATATAATTGTTACAATATTGTTACGACTGACTTTTTTAATATATAGCTACTATTTCGTTTCAATATTGTATCTAAATTACAAATAAATCGTATAAAAGTTGTAACTATATGATTATAATATTTCGCAAAAAAGTTGTAACGATTTAAATTTAAAATTGTAAAAATATCATTTTAATATAGTTACAATTTTGTCAAGAAATTGTAACTATATTTTCACAATATTATTATTTAAATTTTTATAATGTTTTAGTAATTTCGCTACAATATCATATCAACTTCATAGCAACTTGTAAGTAAATTTGTATATAAATGCTAAATTAATTATATAGAGATTAAGTAATGATTAAGCAGCAATTAGGTTACAATCAAATAGCGATGTATAATAATTTTAGTAACTTTTAATAAAGATAAATATGTAAACCCAATACCGACTATTTTTGTACCAATACAGACAGGATACGATCAACTCACTGACATTCACTTCGTAGACACCACATTCAACGAAGCCCATTTTACAGACAATGTAATTCTGATCAATATCATTATAGTTGGGTTAGAATTAAAGCTAAAGTTAGTATAATTTACAAAAAAAAACTTTGCGGTGAAGTGAAGGCTTCAGTGAAATAGACTGTCGGTAAAATGAACTTCAATGAAATGATTGTTGGTGAAATAATACGGACCCGGGTATTAAAAGTTTTTTTGGACTTAAAGATTAGGATAATGGCCAGAATAGTGAACGGGATGTTGTATCACTTATATATATATTTTTTAATAATAAAATATAACTTGCATCTTTCTAAATGTCTAGAGCAAATTGAATGAATCGATTCTCAAACATATTTTAACAAAGTTATGTTAAAAATTTTTATTTTTCTAGTATTAAACTTTTTACCTGCAACGTAAAATATCTCTCTTTGAATAGTTTACAATTCGAAATTAAATTTTTGTAAAGAGCCAATTGAATTAATTATTAACATTAAAAAATTGCACCATAACTTTGTTATAAATATATTTAAGAATCGATTAATATTAAATTATTTGAGAAAAAGTGAAGCGATTGCTTTTCGGGCATCTAAAAACATGCAAGTTATTCTTTACTATGTATTGTGATAAATAGGCTGCCATCAATAGAAATCAGACAAATTAACATTTTTAAAAAAATCCGTACCTCAACTTCCACAACTCATATTTTGGTGAAATTTAAAATTATTTGATGAATTTAAAATTCAAAAAAAAAGCTTAGGATTTAAGCATTCTTTTGAATCTTAAATAATCAAATTAACTTCAAAATTCCTTGAGATATGAGCTATGAATATTGAGGTTGGATTTATTTCAAAAATGCTATTTGTCTGATTTCTGTTGACGGCAGCCCAAATCATCCTGACCACTATCCTAATAACTAAATTCAAAAGATCCCTAATTTTTATATGGTATATACGTATTACATATTGTCACTCAGACCATGCAATTACACTGTTTTCCTGTGCCACTGTTCTTATGGCATTATAGAGTTTGCTAAATAAATATAAAAAAGCAAATTATTTTCTATTTTTCATATTTTTTTTATGATACGTTGGGCTGTCGAATATTTATATCATACGATAGTAGTGTGAACCCCGGTATGTAAATCGAGTTTTTTTCATTTCTATAAGCAGTACTAACGATCCATCAGGATCAGCATTTTTGCTTTCTAGAGAAAATAAAAATTTCAAGAATTATGTCAAAAAATTACAACATTCTCTGGTAAATTTCCCTTTCACCTTAGTGGGTTATAAATGATGCTTTGAATAAATTCTTAAACTGAATTTTGAACTGAAGTTAATTCTATATAGTTATAATAATTTCCAATAATTTCTTAAATAATTTGGGTAATTTAATCCTAAGTTACGTGTCGCAAAGATTCAACAGTTTCTTAGTATCAAATGCATAGACTTTAATATTACTGTACATATTAGTTTGTTACATATTTCTTACTTTATATTTGGTTATCCT
Source organism: Gigaspora rosea (assembly GCA_003550325.1). Classification (NCBI taxonomy): domain Eukaryota; kingdom Fungi; phylum Glomeromycota; class Glomeromycetes; order Diversisporales; family Gigasporaceae; genus Gigaspora; species Gigaspora rosea. The sequence goes on along the minus strand of QKWP01000872.1, from coordinate 107,340 downwards.
TTGCTTTTACTTCTAATTTTTGTCGCTTAAGATAAATCTTGACATATTCTTATAGCACTTCCAATTCAATAGCAATAATGTTAATAAATTTAAGTTACGACTAATGATATAAACAATTTCGCTACCCATTAAATAGTTTACCAGAAATTTTTCTAATAAATGTCTAACTATATACCGTAAAGTGCAACCAATATATCCGGATATTTACAAAGACTAGAGATATACCCGCTGTATATTTCTCAGTCAACTTTACCAGTCTTCACCAGCTAGATATTCTTCAAAGTGTAAAGATGCTATTATTTGGTATATAATATGAATAACATCCAGATATAAATAGAATTCTTATCCGCTACATGCTGTATTACCGTAAAGTGCCATACGAATACCCCAATAAGTTGTACTTGAGGTTATTTTGTTAATATCAACATAAAAATTTCAAACGATTCAACTTATACGTACTGTATGTCAAGACATTTTATTAATTTAGAATAAAAAAAAAAGTCTCGAAGCCATAAGTTGAATGTTACTTAGAGCTTTTGCAAAAAATCAAACATAGAACCTTTGAGGTAGTTCTAACGAATAAAAAATAAGTCTAAATCTTTAAAAAATTTGCATTTTTTTTTATAATTAATCAATATAAAAGTAATATTTACGCTTCTGATTTTGCTGATAAAAATTTGATCATCAATATAGCTATATAACATAGTTTTACTTGCATCCTAACACTAATGTAGCTACGTAAAGAAGATATATATAAAAGCTAGTATAACAATAGCAGATAAAAATAAAATATCCATAGTTACTACCGTAAAGTGCTATATACCTGGGGTATTCTGCAGATAAGAATTCCTATTTATATCCAGATGCTATTCATATTATATATTGAATAACAACATCTTTACGCTTTGAAGAATATCTAGCTGGTGTAAACATTGAAGACTGGTAAAGTTGACCGAGAAATATATAGTGGGTATATCTTTAGTCTTTGTAAATATCCGGATATATCGGTTGCACTTTACGGCAGTGTTGTCACTTGGATGTGTCCATACTATGTTTTTTGTCCAACGTCCAAAATTGTCCAAAATCGTCCAAGCCTATGTCCCATGTTTAACTAATCAATAAAGTAATTTAAAAAAATATATAATTATATATTTTTTTAAATGCTGGACTCATTGGTGAAAAAATTAAAATAGATTATCTTAATAAAATTTTAAGTAATTTTAATTTGAAAAAATGTACAAAATGTTCAAAAAACGTCCAAGTAACAATACTGCTTTACGGTATATAGTTAGAATTAGAAAATTCAAATATATTAGCGAAAATGAGACTTTTGACTATTCCTGTATTACCGCTACTGTAATAAATATGTTCACTTGAATTATTTCTTATATTTTATAATCTAATACTCTTGCAGCATTTTGTAAATACATATTACATTTATTAACAAATTTTAATAAAAAATTTGTTTAAAACAATACTTTAAGTATCTTAATTCACTATATGAAAATCTTACAATTGCAGATTGCTGGCATAGTTTTTGCCATTTCGTGATAGAACAGCAATATTTTTTGTTAATCTATCCAATGCCTTTGTCCTTCAAGATCTCTTGATGCATAATTAATAGTAAACGCGCTTTGAATAAACCTGCATAAATAAGGTATTGAATTTTTAGCACGCAATTCGTCCATATCCGTTGCATTCAACCACCGATTTAACACTTGAATAGTTGTAGATTCGTCTACGAATGTGACAATTTCTTCTTTTTGTAAAGAACTTGTTATAGGACTACAAATACAATGAAAAAATATCATTTCAAGAAAAATAAAAAAGAGCTGATAGAATAATGACACTACATACTAACTGAGTTCTTTCTTTTTTGAAATCTTTCACTAACATCTCAATGTTATTGATTAATTTATTACAAAAATCACCGAAGTGTTTTGTAGCCATTTGAAGCCATTCGATACCTTCAGCTGAATTGAGATCACATTTGATAATCTGCCGCACCAAGTTCTCAAACACTTTTCTTGGAGGATGACGAACACGAAGAAAAAGACACTTTAATTCTTCCAAATAGTCTCGACTAACTTTTGTCTTTATATGAATTTATTAATATTTTATAAAAATATTTATTAAAAAAAAGTGAAGCTACCTTATCATATGGTGTCATTGATAATGCTGGAGAGCTAGAGGGCATAAATTGTGTGCTATCTGTAGCTAGAGTTTGCATCGACAAATTCATGCTATTTGCAAGCTGTAGAATGGTTGGATTTGAACATAACCACAAGCAAATCTGATAAATTGACATGTCATTAAGCGGTGATGGAATAACTGTGTTGTTAGGATTGAAATGGCCAAGCATATTATTGGAGGAGTTTGATTTTATAGTTGCCAAGTTTTTTAAAGGCGAGACTAATGGACTAATACGATGTTGATAAAAATCATTTCGAATATTAGCATTAGTTCTTGAACCTTGAGCTGGCAATGATCTTCTCAAAAGCACAACTCTCGGCTCTAAAGTTGGCGAAAACTGTATTGATGGTCCTAGGACTGATGATTCATTTCTATTTCGTGGAGCCGGTGATTGTTGTCATAAAGGCATAATTAATGAAGATTGAGACAATCCACCAAGGCTTGCAATTTCATCATCGTCTAAAAGAGAGTCGTGAAAATATCACTATAACAAGACAAAAATGATATGTTTATAAAGGCAGTCATTAACTTGTAAATCATTATCGTCTAAAAAGAGAATCGTGAAAATATCACAATATAACAAAACCATAATGATAATTCACAAAAGTAGTCGTTACCTTGTAAGTCATCAGAATCTTTTAAAAGTTCATAAATTACTTGTGAAGATAAAGGCGTAATTATTTTTTGTTTCTTATTGTGACCTTGCACATCTTCATTATTGCCTAAAAAAGAAAATCGTTGTATAAAACATTATATAAATAATTAAAGCCTAGAATAATATTTTGCCTTGTAAATTGTTAGCATTGTTGATAAGTTCGTCAATTATCTGTGAAGACGAAGATGTACCCGTTTTTTGCTTCTTTTTTCTACCTCGCTTATTTTTATTGACATCTAAAAAAAAGAAAATTATAAAACATCATAATTAACAAAAACCAAAATCAATGTAATATTTGCCTTGTAAGTTGTTATTATCATTCGTAAATTCATTCATAACTTGTCGAGATGATGATGCAGTTTTTTCTTGCTTCTTTTTACGCCCTCGTTTTTTAGCAGTGTTTGAGTTATCTTGTGAATTATCAACGCTCAAAAGATTAATTTCCATTTTTTTGCTGCCTCGCTTAGCAGTAGTCGATATTTTATCGTTTGCAAGTTTTTTAGAACTTCTAGTAGCCATGTTAAAGTAGTAAACTAAAAAAAAAAGAAAATACTATTTATAATATACTATTGTTAAACATTGAAAGTTTATTACATAGCATCGATTTAAATAATTATGTCATGATTAAATATCAGAATTTTTAGAGAACAGTCTTTTATTGAATTACAAATCAATTTCGCTACAAAAAATTTGAGTCTCAGTGGGATTCTATTAAAGTTGCCAGTCAATTCTTTAGAAAATATCGTAATAACAAAGGAGATATGGGCTAAAATGAACGAAATTGACAAAAAAAAGATCTTCAGAAATTAATTCAAATCTTATAAATAAATCATAAACTTTAAAAAGCTATACCGCAAATTTTATTAATACAACTACTTTATAAATTGATTTATGTAAAAAAAATTTTAATTTCTTTTGAAAAAATTGTCAATTTCATTTCTTTTTCTAGCACATATGAATTTAATTGAAGTTTTTATTAATTTTATTTTTATATCCTTTTTCTAAAAGAATTCGATGCTTTTCATATCTGTGAAATTACATGCTAAAATAGATTTAGCATTTGGTAAGTTCTTTATTTATTTGCTATAGGATTTTCATGCCAAAATTTGGATAAATAAAACTTGTGACTGACAGAAATCCAAATTTCAAGACGGGAGAAGAGATTGTAAAATCACGGGATTTTGCCGAATTTATTATTTTATTAACGATAATTGCTCGATCTTATGCATCGATTTTATGCATCATTATTTATTACATTCAATTGCGATTAATACATAAGTGCCCCAGGTGTCAATTTGTACTAGTCCTAAACCATGAATCTAAAAAATTAATTTTGATGGTTTAACATTTGGATATATATATTATTAATCAATATGACGATATTCTGATTAGTAAGCTTGTAAGTAAATTATAAACTCAATTTATATATTTTCTGTGATCACATTTTTTACATTAATATCTACAATTTTTCTTATTTATCTTATTTCTCTTACAATGTTTCGTAACCATTATATTCCTTTTAACCCTCGTCAGAATTATATAAGATGTCCATCTCATATATTTAACACACCTTCACATGAAATAATGAATGAGAGAAACACCAGAACTAACATCTCTAACAATGATCATATTGAACAGGAGTCTAATAACGAGGATTTCAATTATGAAATTTCGGATAATAATTCTGGTAATGTATTAGACGAAGACAATGTGTTGAGCGAAGATGATTTGCTAAGCGAAGGAGATTTTTTGAGCGAAAACGAATTGTTGAGCGAAGGCGATTTGTCGAGTAAAGATGATTTTTTGAGCGAAGACAATTTGTTGAGTGAAGGCAATTTGTCTAGCGAAGATGACATATTGAATAAAGCGGATTTTAACAGAGAAACTGTTGATGAGCCTTTAAGCAATGAAGAAATGCCATCTATTAATAGAGAATTTGCGCCATACTTCAGTAATATTACGGAAGTATTAATGTTTTTCTGGATCCAGAAGTATAATATATGTAAGTTAAAATGATTTATGATAATACTATATTTATTTGCTAATTTTTTTATTTATTTTTTAGCTACACTTGCTTATAACGACTTAGTAGACATAATTTACCATCCTCAATTCAAAAGCGAAGATGTTGTAAAGAACATTAGACGATTCAGAAAATATAGGCAAAGACTGCCTTTACTTAAAATTAAATCACATCAGATTCATATTTCTAATAAAAAAACACCATCTACATCAAAAGACACCAAAAAGGCATATTGTTTGTCGATTTCTGATATTATTTGGTATACTCTTAACAACCCTTCATTATTCCACACGATGTACTTTGGTCCAGGACAAGAGGTCACAAGAAATTATGAATTGTGGCATGGCAATATTTGGAAGGAATCTCCAAGATTTGGACAAGAATCTGTAATTATAAATGAAGATAATGATTTGCTTTTTATTTTCATATATATATATATATGGGCGAAAAGGGATGAAATTGACAAAAACATAGATCTTCAAAAAATCAATTTTTATCTTGCAAATCTTATAATAAATCATAAGATAATACAAACTTTAAGAAGCTATATTACAAAATTTTATTAACACAACTACTTTTGTGTCTTAAGTGAAAAATGGTCCTAATATTATTTTAAATTAATTTATGTAAAAAAAAATATCTTTGAAAAATTGTCAATTTCGTCCCTTTTCGCAGCACCTAGCCTATATATATACTTTGTTATTTATTTTATTTGATTTAATTATATGTTATTAATATGTTTACGATTTTCTAGTAAAATATTACACTGGGGATTTCGTAATTTATCAAGAATCTACAAAAAGGTTTGGCCGTATTTTATCAATAGTTCAAAAAGATGGCAGCCTTTATATCAACATCCAACGTATTCTAACGTTTGAAGAGCTACCAAGAAATATGCAGAGTAATAATCATAAGGAAAGATCAATAAGAGTCGAAGTATGGATGTTGGATCGAGAGGTGGATAATGCAATTATAACTATAGAATTGCAAACAGTTATAAGGCGTATTATGATTACAATCCTATATTATAATAATATAAATAAACCTTCTTCAATCACAATCCGTGAAATATTATATAAGCATAACAGTAAATGAAAATTAAAAAATGTTGTTTATACTTACAAACATCCTTCAGAGTTTGCTAATTTAAAAGAATCTACTGCAAGTCTTCCGGTTTATAAATTATACATAGATCTTTACTATGATGACTTCAGAACGTTTCGCAATACTTATCACTTGTTGGGTGGTGTTTATGTTCAAATTGGGAACATGAGTTTTAATCAAAGAAAACAGCTTAAGAACTATTTCGTACTTGGATTTGTACCATTCGGTGGTTCTTTCAATGAATTTATTGGCCCTTTTGTTTCAGAAATGAAACTTTAAGAAAATGGAAAAGTAATGGACGTGCAAGGCAACAAAAGTCTTGTATTTGCAAGCCTTGGAGATGTAACTTCTGATTTGCCGCAAGGCAACGATCTAGTGGAAGTTAAAAGACATAATGCGACAAGAGGTTGTCGTACTTGTAATATGGCCAAAAATTTGTGGACATCTGATAACATTGATTTGTTTGTAAATTCTCGTTATCAGCACTTTACGGATGAACAATTTGACGAGATTTCTTCAGCATCAACTATAACCGAACGTAAAGAAATAGCTTCAATATATGGGTTGTGTTTGCGTCCACCGATATTTAACCAACTACAATGGGAAAGTCATTTACAATCACCGCATGATGTGTATCATGCTACAGCTAGTAAAGTATTGAGACTTCTTAAAATAACACTTGATGCTTTTTCAACGGAGGGAAAATCAGCATTTATTTCAATTTGGAAGTTATTTGAATATCCAAGCAATTGGTCAAAGTTACCAAATCCGATATCCCATATCGATAGCTTTATAATGTCCGACTGCTTAAGATTGGCAATGGTATTCCCCTTTATTATTAACAAACTATTGAAGCCTCAATATTTTAAGCGCTCCGAGATTTACAAGCTACAACAACGACTAAGCATTACATGTATAGATTTAGCCATAAAGGTTTGGTTAAAATGTTGGATAATAGTATCAAAAACGATGGTGGTCTCATTTAAGAAGTATTTTACAAAAGAGGGTTATGATGAATTGCGAGAGTGTCTGAATAATGAATGGAAAACATTAACACAGGTATTAATTATGGATTCGTATTATTTCACTGACAATCACTTTACAGACATAACACTACACCGACAACCATTTTACCGACAAGCTTTTTTTACCGACAAATAACTCGCCGATACTCAATTTGCTGACAAGCATGTTTTTACCGACACGTTGATTTTACCGACACACACTTCACCGATAGTTAATTTTACCGACAAAATCAACTTACTGACAAGTTCATTTTACCAAAAATAGAATTTACCGACAAGATTATTCTACCGACAATACAATTCACCGACAAACAATTCACCAACAAATGATGCCTTAAGTATCACGGTTGATGCTGAAGTTATAGAGTCTTGATTTGAAACTATAAGCCCTACTAAAATCCACATATACTCTATAAATATGAATTCTATACCCAAACCCTACCCTAACCCTATAAGACAAAGACGAAAAAAAAACCATCCAAAGAAAATTTTAAAATTTATATCAAAATATGTCATAACTCAGCATCAGCCGTGACAATAATTATTATTATCGTCATTAATAAAATGTAAATTTTTATTGTTATTATTAATAAATTGCATAATACGTAATTATTCTTAGTAGTTTATTACATTGCTGTGGTCTCATATGTCAACGAGTTGTATTGTCAGCAATTGTATTGTCGGCAAATTGTATTGTCGACGAATTTATTGTCGGTAGAATAAGCTTGTCGGTATATTCTATTTTCGGTAAAATGAGCTTGTCGGTAAGTTGATTTTGTAGGTAAATGTAACTGTCAGTGAAGTGTGTGTCAGTAAAATCAACTTGTCGGTGAAAAGGAACTTGTCGGTAAATCAAGTGTCGGCAAATTTTGTGTCGGCAAAAAAAGCTTGTCGGTAAAATGATTGTCAGTGTAGGTTGATATCTGTGAAGTGATTGTCGGCGATTTGATTGCCACCCATTAATTATAGGGCCTTTTCAAAGTGAATTTACTAGTAAATTTGTAGGTGCGAATTTCGTATTGTAATTGTATGTATTATATTACCTATGCACGCGCACTAAATTAGAAATAAAGTAAAAAATATGTTATGCGATAGAATTAATTTAGAATAAAGTAAAAATACTTATTCTAAATTAATTCTATCGCATAACATATTTTTTACTTTATTTCTAAATATAATACAATTACAATATAAAATTCGCACCTACAAATCTACTAGTAAATTCACTTTGAAAAGGCACATAGTTTTTTTTTATTTAAAATAATTATTGTATTGTTTTCCCGATTAATTAATGATTATAATTAAATATTAATTATACGTAGTCATTTGAAGACTTTGAAAATCTTCCGAATTTGCACATCAACTTTCACATGGCTCAACATGCCAGAAATTACGCAAACTTACTAAATATAGGCGTAGGAACAAAAGAAATGGTACATAGAATATTTAAGAATATTGTGCCACGAACCAATCAAAAAAACATAGACCTGGATTTGTTGAGGCATTATAATACATTGTTTGCAGTACACCATTTGTTAAATAGAGGTAGAGACATTCGTTTTTCCTCTTCAAACAATGTATTAAATGATCTTTCACGTCACTTACGGCCTTTAGCAAATAACTGGTTTATCTTTGATAATGTTGAGGATAATATCGATATAGATGAAGGTCTGATTAGTAAATATAATCATGGATTTTTTTTTATCTAATTAATATATACTGTATATATTTGTTAATTATTCACCAGATAAAATTTCATTAAGAAAACGAATTCTACGAAGAAACATTGAGAAATCAATGCCATCAAATTTCGAAGAGCAATTGGCATTATGCTATGAAGATTTAGATTATACACCTGCGGTTTTAAAGAAATTACCATTATTTTTTGAGCAAGCAAGTTTTTTTATTAAAGAGAATAACATCTCTGTGCAATGCTATTTACATGTCGGAGATATTGTCTTGATTAATTCTGACGAAGAAGAATGCATTGCAATTATACGTGCAATATTTTGCCATAAAAAGGGTGAACGCTATCTCACTTTTATTATTATTGACAGTTTCAAAAATATAAACCAAACAAAGTTAGTTTGTCCAGTGTATAGACTAGCAACAAACAACTTGAGAAAAATTTTTCCTGTTAGCATAGTTAAGTCAGTTAATGCAATACACTTTATTCACAATTGTAAGGATGGCGAGTGTATTGAGGGCAATTATAATCTTGAAAATGATTTGTATATAAAAAACTTGTACTTTTTTAAAGCTGTTTAACATCAACGTTTTAAATATCATATCGATTATATTATAAAAAAAAGTGACTTCCTAGTACGTACTAGTTTAATGCATCTAAATAACTTTTAGCTTTAAATTATGAATTCACATTTTGAGTATAGTGAGGCTGGTCCGAGTATTAGGGGCTGCAGATAATATTAAACTTGGATGAGACATGAATAGACTTAGTCCGAGTATTAGAGTCTTGAAGTCTTGCTACAGATAATATTAGACTTACTTATATTTCTTATGTTGAATATCAATTCAATACTCTACTTAATTCGGTTCACATGTATGGATGACATCACAGGGTTAATCATTAAATTACTATATAAATGATTTTTTGTAATACATCAGTTCTTTTAATTTCTCTCTCTCAACTCTCTCAACGCTCAAGTAAAAAAAATACAATTTTATATAAAACGACAAGTTATTATTATTTTTTTTTGAAGTTTTCGAACTCTAAAGAGTATATTTCGGGAGAGAAAATAATTATACATATAGAAGAATAACAATTTCTCTTCGTACTCTCTTTAATCCCTTCTTTATTATCATACCAGAACGTGAATTCTATGAATTTCAGGAATTCTTACTACGTAGGTTACCGTGTTATTACAAGGTACTAGTACTTCACCGTTGATAAGTACACAATTTACTGGTGTTTCACTTATGATAAGTACACGTTTTACAAACATTTCTACATGTCAAAGTGTCGAACTCAGGCGAGTTTTATATTAATTGGCAAGTTTTGCTTACATATATACAGTGAAACCTCTCTACATGCACACACTCGGGACTAGAATTTAACGACGTGCACTTAGAGAACAATAAGAAAAAGTGTATTTATGGAGGTCATGTATACGTTTGGGCCAGAATCTGTGTGTGCATTTAGAGAGGGTATGCACTTATAGAAGGTGCACTTAGAGAGGTTTCACTGTACTCTTTTTACACGTAAAAAATTCTATAACAATTTTCTAATTATTTTTCCATTTCAACTGATTAGAGTTAGTATCTTCGAGAGAGCATAGTTATCGTGTACAGTACCAAGTACTACTCTACTACTGTATGCAAAAAAAATTCAGTGCCATAAAAATGGCACATCTCTAAGCACTCGACATATCAAGTTTAGCTCAGAAGTTGAAGATGAGCCAATATATCATATTGTAACTTAGATAAATGATAGTTGGAATTAAGGTATTTTATAAGAATCAATTATTAAGGACGATAATTTCAAAGGTCTAACTTTATTTTTTAGTTCTTGGCTGTTTGTTTATTATACTTTTATACTCATTTTATTATTGTTTTCTTTATCTTGATTCACTTTGCATCGACTATACGACTATAACAACTTTGTGTTTTTATAATATCCTTATTTTTACTAATGTTCTTTACTTGCTTACGTAGGTTTTCCGTTTTCTGTATTAATTTACATTGCCATTCAAAGATCTTGACCATTCCTCATCCTTAATGATCAAATACAACCGCTTGGCGAATTGTAATTATTCCATTTTATATTCTATCATATTTATTATAACTCTAATCTGTTTTCAGTTTCGCTTGATCTTTAAGCTCGAAACAATTTGAGAAATGAAAGAACTCTTCGATCTGAACACACTTTTTTTATTAAGTTATTTTCATATATACCTATCTCGGCACCTATCGCATCACGATACTTTAACACACCTCATTTGAGTTATGCATTATATCGCTTTTCGTTCCATCTTTGTCACTAAATATATCCTTTCTTTTATTTAGATTTTCATTATATGAATAATATTGGGCACTAATTTGGTTTGATGTTCGTATTTGCACTCTGCTTTATATTTTAATCAAAGACATACTATCAGCTTCATCAATAATTGCTAGTAGCCTCATGTGGTTCCTTTATTACGATCAGCGAAATCAATCATCATATTTATATCGTTCACCATTTCAATACATCCAGTTCTTACTATCTGTTAGTGGCGTCAATAACTTCTGTTCCTAGTTCAAATTCAACGTCATTCTGATCTGTTATTACTTATGGAAAACGTTTTTTTCTTTAACGATTCCTTCTCTATTTTTATAATCGGTAAAGACTTTACACTTATTCTGAACTATGAGCATGACATACTCGATCGTAACTTCAAAGCTTCTCATTTTCTATAGCAGGTATCTGATCTTCTATCCCGGCCTTTAAATCACTTGGCTCAATACTGTCTACTGGGTTCACGTCAAAATTATTGCAGCATCTATTATTCAACACTGCATTTCAAAACTGTCAAATTGAGTATTACTATCTTGTTCACAATATTATTATTAATTCTCATCGCATATTGTATGCAACTTTATTGATATTAAGAACTACAACTCGATTATTCTAGGGATCATTGGTGGAAAAAAAATCGATTTATGTAACGTTTCCGATGGCTATTTTCAAAGGAATCCTGATGGATGTTGATTTTTCATAACAGTGATGAGTATACTAAACGACATTGCCTAAAAATTGGTTTTTAATATGTTAAGGATATTTGTGCTAAAAAATTTTATTCAATGACCAAAAGCTAATTACTATATAGGCGCATAATAATGTGCATCTGCATGTTGTTTTCGAAATGCACATTCGTGATAATTGAATTATTATCCTAATTTGAAAAAAAACAACGACTAAAAACTTTATGCCTGACATGTTATTTCAGGACGTGCTATTTCGAACGTGCTACTTCAGGACGCGTTATTTTGGGACGCGTTATTTCAGGACGCGTTATTTCGAGACGTGATGCATTATTTCAGGGCATGCTATTTTGGATGTGTATGGGTTTAGTTAAAAATGTGATTCTTGTTAAAGTTGAATTAATTGGCTTTAAAAACCTACAATTGAATTTAATAAATATTTTTAATTTTAATATAAAAAGTGTTATATAAATTGTGTAATTATGTTGTTATTAAATGGTTTTAATTTTAAATCTAAATATTATATAAATAGTAAATATTTAGAAACTATTTTGTTAATAGATAGTTTTAAAATTTTATATTAATAATAACAAATTAGTAATTATTATATTATTATTTTGTTATTAAATAATAAAAATTTATTTATAAATAGTTTTAATTTAGATTATAAATAATAAATATTTCGAAATAAAATTGTAAAATTAAATAGCAATCAGCTTAATACATAGTAACTATATAGCAACTAATATACTACTATTTTATATCTTAATTGTAATTTAATAGTTATAATAAATATATAATATAGTTTTAATTTATTTACGATTTAGTAACTATTTCATACATTTCAGTAAAGTTATATTTACACTGTCTACAATCATATATGGATTTTAAATTCAATTAATATATATGCTAGCAAATTGCCAGTTTGCTATTCACAGTATTAGCAACTACATATATATTAATTAAGAAATCTATAATTAAAAGTTATACAGTATATTATGGTATATAGAATTATTTACCTAATAAGTTATAATTTGAAAAATAAAAAAAAACTTAAAGAAAAATTAGTCAAACAAAAAAACTAATATAAAGTTGGTTGTATTTATAAAATTTAAAAAATAATTAAAACAAAGTAACTAAATGTTAAAAAAG